>JAVCKT010017408.1:0-19602 GCA_032273925.1 Rhynchotus rufescens
GAAAATGTAGCTTTTGATGTATAAAGAAAGCATAGAGAAAAAAAAAAAAAAAAAAAAAGAAGCAGGAATAATAATTTAGGATGGGTAAACCTGCCAGTAACGTCCAGTAATTTCATATTTCAACAGGATTGCAGTGTTTTCCTGTGGGGCGCCAATTGCCAAGTACTTTAAGCGGAAGCAACCAAAGAAGATTTTTTAAATTAATTTGAAAAATACAAAAAGTAAGGATTTTAAGAAGCCCCACATAGAATTTTGCTTCTTAGGATAATTTGTGTACTACCAAATTAGAAAAAAAATATATATTTTAGGCTTTTACATAATACAAACACAATTTTTTTCCCAGTTGAACTAATATGAATTATGTCATTATTGCCTGCTGTTGCAAAGGAGGGGACTCACAGTTCCATTTTGGCAGGACATTTAAGCAGTTCCCCTGTTTTGCAGTATGAGTAATTCCACTGTAGACAACTAAACTATTTACAGTCTACAAGCTAGAGCTTTAAATCTTTAACTGGTTTCAAGGAGGCTCCATTCTGTTTGACTCAACTGACCCCTTAAAATCACAGGTTTTGCCATCATTCTTTTCTTGCAAGAAATAAAAAGCATTCGGAATTGCATATTATTCCCTCATTTCTTTTTTTCCCAACTAAGTTCTTCCATGATATTAAGTGTTAGGCATCTACCCTACCCACCCCTAACATATGCAAGTCATTTCAAGAACCTAGAAAAGGTCACTTTCTGTGCTTCTATCTTTATTTGGTGAATTATGATAGTGATATTTCTTCATTTTTTTTCCGATATAACTATTTCATATTTTGCAATATGCCCTCTTTAAACAAGTGTGATATTTTATCACAGCTGTTAGATCAGATAGTGGATATTTTAGTATGCCTGCAATTTCTAGACTGTCTAAATAGCATTATCCATTTTTTTTATTAATAATTGGTCATTCCTACAACACGTATTCCATGTTCACTAGTAACTATGCTGAATCCCGTCCAAATCAGGAAATCAAGACATAGGAAGTCTAAGGTGTTTGCTAGGGCATTTGGTGAGAGTTTGTAGCAAAGCACAAACACACACACACAAAGCACAAAAGGCCCTGACTTTCTGCGTTTGTGGTTTATGCTCTAAGCCCTAGGCCACTCTAAAAAAAACAAACGTAACGTTACCATCATCACACATGATATTAAATAGTTGAGTTTTTTTAAAAATCATTTCAAGCAAGGAAAACTGTAAAAGCCAGAGTTTGCAAATACAACACGTTCCCAGAGGAGGACTGTGGCTGCTGATGGCACAACAGTTCATCAAGTGGATAAGCATATACTACTGTCTCCACTAACAAGTCAGAGAGCAGAATCAAGGCTGACATGTTTAACTACTTTTAATCTCTTCTCTAATAGAATTAAATCCATTATTCATATAAATTTGCATATTTTGCAATGTGATGCTTAGGTGGGATACTGCTGTATTCAATTAAAATGGATATCATATAGAAGGAACCATAGGCTGTTCAGATTCACCAGTTCATTTATTTATAGCCATGGGTATTTTTCCATGTTTAAAGCTTGTTCACTGTAAAAAAGAGTTGAGTGTCCATTGTATAGGGGATTTTGTCAGCCACTCTTTAACTTATTTTTACTACAAATATTTGCTTTACGGTAGAACTCGCTCAAGCAAATTTCAGTGGGAAGACCATGGAATATGATCAAAATGCTGTGATGAGAGCGTGCCAGGAAAGAATTTATCCTGGATTTCTTTTGGCATTTCAAAATGCAAGTATTTTTCTAGAGTTGACATTTATGTCAATTTCAGATTTCAAACAACTTTAAAAATTTTTAGCAGACCTGGAAAACCTGTATAATGTTGATTTCTGGGATTTGGGGATTTCTCCCCAAATCAAATACACTGTGGTTCATTAGAATGCCACTAACACTGTATTTGTAGACAAGCCCTGCTTTGAAACACAAAGTAAATCTGCAATGTGTGGAAGTGCTTGTACAAACCCTTGCAAAAGGAGCATAATACTCTCAAATCACACTGCTTCCAATATGTACATATTACCAAGCTTCGTAGCTACCACCAGCCTGCACTAAAAGCAGAGAGTTAACTCAAAAAATGTCTCAAATGATATGGTGAAAGAAGGGGAGATGCTGTTAGTGCCAAAAAGCTAGATCAAATACAACCTAAATTATACAGCACGGTAAAATTCCCTCCTAAGAATATGCACAGAACCCCAAATTCTTCTCTACGTAGACTTTCTGTTCTGAATTTGAAGTAGTTAACAACAAACTGGTCACATCTATGCTTCTTTTGTTTTTTTTTCCTCTAAGTTCAGATAGAAGAAGGCTAAAAAAACCAAAGAGTATTTCATCCGAAAGAATCTGGCTTTACATACTTGTCTAGTGACTTAAAACTCAGAAAGAGTGAACACAAGAGAAAGAGAAAAGTAAAATAAAAGGTGTTTGGGGTTTTTTTTGTGCTTTTTTTTTAGTTTGTTTTCTTTTGATTTTTGTTTTTTTTTTTTTCCTTAGAGTTCCCAAACACCTTTTCGCCCAGTCCCCAACAGTAAGAAATCACATTGTGCTGCATGCTCCAGACATGAACTTAATTCAGGGCCATGGAGGATTCATTAAAATCCCTGGATCACAGTGACCTCTAGGGGTACACTGTACATCAGCAGGATTTCCCCGGATTTCTGGATGAAAAGCATTCTTCTGCACAAAAGCAGCCTCGTGAGGATTTTATTGAGGATCATCCAAAAATCCTCCACAAGAAAATCTCCAGTGCAGCCAGATATTTGAAATCATGAATGTTTCCAAATATGAGCTTGACACAAAAAGATTGTTCCTCAGAAAGAAGATTAATATAATAAACTAAGTGAGAACATGATCTCAGAATAAAAAAGAATTAATGTCAGACCCAGGTTCTGTGTTGAAAGTAAGGGTAAAACTCGAACTCACCTTTGTGAGTGAAGGACTAGATGGGTCAATGCCTTCTATTCGTTTTACCCAAAGGAACTCCAGTCATATCCCTGTAAAATTGCCTTTTAAAAATAAAGTAATAGCAGTGCAACATTCATAGCATTGTCACCTAACAGCAGGTCATTTGTGAGCATTGGTCTATGTTCTATGTGGGAGCCCACTTCTGCTTTAAAACACTGGAAATCTGATTCCCATTTACTCTGAGACGAGTTTCAGGTGTCACACTGGTGTAAAAAGTCTTTATGGCAGGTTGTGTTCCAGTGCTCTCTTCTCTGCATGAGGAATTAAAAGCTCAGTCCCTGCTATTTGTAAAAGTTGTGTAATTAATCTGCAGCATGCATTAAGAAAACTCCTGGGACCAGGCATGCATCAAATTAGTGATTTTACTGCTATTCAGCCAAGCTATACTCAATTCCTGGGAAAGGGTGGGGGACTATAAGGAGGAGGTCATAACTTCTCAGTCCCACCACCAGCCTTGCTCCAGCTGCTGCTGAGGTCCAGGCTCTCACTATATGGCCATTAGCAGGCTTCTCTGCAGAGGTGGTCTGGCCTGTGCTGGTATTTCACAGAGAGGGATTATACAGAGAAACAATTTTCTGAGCTTCCTCCACAAGTGGAGGACTTTCTAATATGGACCAGGGCTGCACACACTCAGGCTAAGGAAGAACCGACTCTGTCCCACTGTGGGTATCCATGGGGTGTGTTTGAAGACAGAATTAGTAAAGTCTTAAGAAGGGGGGTGTTAGCTGTCTGCCTGTGGCATGGCAGACCAGAGGAGGAGGCACACAAGTGGCCAAAAGAGAAGAAAGACGCCAAGTGCAGGGCTGTGTCCACACTCCTGCAGCGGAGATGGCCTCCATCTCCTTCCTCATGGAGAAACCTCGTGCATTCCAAAGTATTTAGGTGATGGATTTCCCCGGTGTGATTTTATTGCTATTAAAGATTCAAACAGTATGAAGCTCTTCCAAAGGGGGGGGAAAAAAAAAAAGCATGAACTAAACAGCAGGTAGTTAGAGGAGTAATATGATTGGATTTATTGGACACAAGGCTGCAGACAAGGAAAACACTGTGTGGTATAAAAAGCAGGGAGAAAAAAAAAAAAAAAAAAAAAAGGCCCAATGCTTCTTGAAGCAAGGGAGAATCAGAGCAAAACAGCCCTGCAAATCAATCATCCATTACAAACCAGAACATATTGGCATCTCGGTCTGCAGTCACTCAGGATGGGGGCGATGTCTCCTGATGCCAGTATTGCTCCAGGCACTCAGAGACATCTGGTCATTTCATGAAAGGTGAAGACTCCAAACAGAAGTGAATATACATGGAAATTAATTTAGACGGGAGGAAAGGAGGGGGTGGAATCCTCTTGCTGGGGATGGTGTTGGGATGGTTTCAGGAATGAAGGAGAGTCCGTGTGAGGCAGCGCATGGATGCAGCAACAAGCAAAAAAGGGGCAAAACTGTAACTGAGCTCGCACCGTAGAGCAAAACCAGCACCCAAACCAACTCAACTGCGATTTCATCATCTCATCGGAAGAAATACGGGAAAAGAAATCACTGGTACAGGGCCGAAGTTACCCGAAATAACACGAGAGGTCGCTCTAGAATAGGACTACCCACACGGAGCGCGCCGGCCCATGCAGAGCCCTGCCAAAACTCGAGCAGATCTAGCTACCAGGAGCACAAGAAAGTCACCGCAGAGGGTAAGGAGTGCTCTGGCTCTATCTAGATTTTGTTTTTCTTTTCAAACATGCACAGCTTTTACACCTCCAGGTAAGAAACTGATATATATATATATATATATATATATATATATATAACTGATATATATATATATATTTTCCATACATACTGAGCAAATCAGATGGAACTGATTTCAGGTCAACAGCAATGTGCTAGGGTGAAACAGAATCCAGCTTCCCTCATGGGGGTCACCAAAGACCTCCAAAATAAAGACCAATGTAGAAAAAAAAATCCAGATGCAGTATCTCACAACAAAGTCCCAACGAATGCCCCCTGCGTGGCCTCACACTGGCCTCAGTAGCTTTAAATCTGCCTTTTCAGATGGAACCTCTCCAGCTCTGCTTTCCTTTCTCCAACTCGATTCCCACATACACGAGCAACTGTGTTATTGTCTGTCTCCTGTTCCGTGGAGCTATGCTGCCTGTGTTCAGCACTGCCTCTCAGCTCTTTCCCAAAATTTAGGAATCTTCCTGCAGCATATGACTTTCTTTCACTGAAGAGACTGTCATTTTGTTAATAAAACCCACATTTTTTCAAAGAAAGAAATGGAAAACTCTCTTATTGCCTCTAGATAGCTACACTCATTGGAAACTAATGATGCTAGGTCAGTAATGAATGTAACAAATTCCTGTGGTAATTCGGGCTTCATGCTGGCTCTGTGTGGCTTTGCAATAACATTTGCTACACTACAAACATGAGGTGAAATCATGGCCTCATTTGAATCAACGATTTTTTTTTTTCCTTCAGCCTCCACAGCGCTGTGCCATGGTGGTATCTACGGGATGCAGTGGCATTATCTGTTTGAATCCTGTGAACACGACCATATGGACGTATCCTTTGCCACATGGCATCACGAATGAATATCTGATTTTTCCCTCAAGAATTATAAGATGTTATAGTATGTGATGGTGCCATAAAATATTTAGGTTAAGTCCCTGCTCCTACTGGAATTAAGGATAACAAATGTAAGTGCTCTCCAGGGACCAGGATTTCACCTTTTCACACACCCTTGTCTCAAGGTGCAGCCAAGGGACCGTGAGTGTCCTCTGTTGGGGCATGCAATGAGCTTGTCTCAGATCAAGTCCTGGGAGCAGTTTTGGTACAGTCTCACTGAATTTTCATCCATGAAGCTATGGAAAGAGAGTGCCTTGCCCTTTCACTGCTCTTTACCAGCTTGTGACTGTTTTGTAACACAACTGCTGTCTGCTCTATAAACACTCAGTTTGCTTGTCTCCTTCCCCTAAAGTAAGGGGCTTCTACTAGTACAGCAATAACCAGGTAAAGTTGAACAGCTTCTGCTAGACAAGGGGTTAGGGGAGTCTTCCTCACACCTCCGTTATGAGAATCATCTGTGGCTTTTATTGAAATTTCTTGAGCGGGAGCAGAGCTGTCATTTTCTCAGTTTTCTGTGATTTTATTTAACTTTTTGTTGTTATTCTAATGCAATCAGTTGGAATATTGTTTGCAAAAAAAAACCCAGAAGTGGAATAACAACTAAGAGCAGGGGAAGCAGTGGGAAATGCCTCAGTGTTAAAATATAATATACAATTGGGCAGTGTCTCAAATACCTTCCACCTCAGTCAAGACTGCGGTAGCGTTCATTTCGTGTTAGGAAGTATGTCTCGGCTATATGCCTCCCAAGATTTGGACCACAGAACTATCGCAAAAAATATTCTTGTCTAGCACTTCTTCTAAAAACAAACTGTGTGGGGCCAGCTTAGTCAGTGACCTAGATAACGCTGAGCTTCCCCCTGCCTTCTTTCTCCTTGTCCCCCACCCTGTGGCAGAGCTCATCTGCTGCCCTCCTTCCCATCTCTCTTTTACCTCTACTTCACTTCTGAGTTAACAGTCTCCTTAGGAATGATGTTGTCCTGGGTCACGCTTCAGCCTTGCACTTCTGGATCACTGAGGCCATCTCCTAGACCCGTCTTTGAGAACAATGTCCCAAGAAGCTGGTGAGGCCACATCAGATTCCACCCTGGGAACCATGCAAACATGGTATATTTGTGCAAGGAGCTCCAGAGCATCCCACAGTGCCTCTTGGGCTGTCAACAGGGAGATTTGCCTTGGGAAGCATCCATTGGGTAATGACAGAAATCAGAGCAGTGAGTCCCTTATACCTGTACAGAAGACTTAAGCAGAAAAGCTTTATGTAAGACGCAAAATATTCCATGGTAGAATATAATCATATAGAAATCTGGCACACACAGAAGAAATTTCTGTGTAAAGGCTTTTTAGAAAATTCAGCAAAGGACAAATTTTCAACAACCTTGAGTTCCTCTTAGTGCTGTTTTTGTAGTCCACACAAAGACAATAAATGCCTGAAATGTGTAACCGATCCCAAACCACAGCAGCTGCCAGTGAAGAAGCCCTTTCCAGGCTTTTGCATGTAACTTCCAGTGCTAAGGCCAAGCTAGTTTATATAACAGAGCCTGCTACAAGTTAACACGATAAATTAGTGTATATATTTATTAAAAAAAAAAAAAAAAAAAAAAAAAAAAGATAGAACTAGCCCTAAGAGTACCTTTAGATAGCTAAAAACATGAGAGAAGTTTAGGCAGAAAAACAGAATAATAACCATAATATAGCTGAAAAAAGAAATGCAATAATTTTGTTGGATTGTTTCAGTGTCATTTCTGCACCAAAAATAATTGAAGAGGAGTAATTGGGCCACTCCTTATATAGTAAGGAATCTTTCAAGTCACTTTTCCTCATAATAGTTATGCAGAGGTTACTTGTCTCCTAAAGAAAGTAAAAATAATGATTTTCTTGTTCTTTTAAGCAGCCTAACAACAACCCAAGATTATCTGTATTTTCTACTTACTGTTCAATATCTGCTCAGTAGCAACGAGCTGTTCTCTGTACACAGAAACTTGGATTTTTTTGTTTGTATGGTGTCAGTTTTACCTCCAATGTTTCATTTGGCACGTAGTGCTTAACAGCGCTAGCCTAGACTATAAGATAGACAAATAAAGTTTTGTGGGAAGAAAATGTTCACTCAGAGATTCCATTGCTGAATATTGCAAAAACCTAGGAAAGGAAGATTGAAGACAAGCCAGTGGGCAATCTTCATTCCTTTCCACTTCCAATATCCTTTCCAACTTCTTTCTTTCTTCAGCCACTTTAACTCCCTATAAAAAAAATAAATCAATACATTACATTAAAAAAATCTTCAATCCCTAATGCATTTTATCCGAAAATGTCACTGGGGTCTCTTTCAGCACACTTGGCTAAAGCTGTAAGGCTAATGTTCACTTCCATTAGCGAACATTAGAGTTGGTCTGATCCCTAATTTTACAGTCATCTTGCCTTCAATAGCCTGTAGGTTTTCTTTGGCAGGCTGCTTATGATGATAATGAATTGATCACTGCTGGATTGCTTGAGCGCTACATGAGCTTTATAGACAGTGGGCTTAATCCTTCTCAGATTTACATTCACCCGACCACTCGCAATTACCTCCGTTGCGGTTGTGCTGGAAGTGCTTGCCATAAGGAAATGAAAGCAGCTAAACTAAGCAGGACATTTTTGTGTGTGTGTGTGTGTTCTTTTTGTTGTATTTTAACAATCACGTGTTTTAACATCATTTTCTTTCTGTCCAGAATTCAAGGTCTGCACAAGTTTTAAGTGGTTTGTGGTGTGCTGTATGCATAATATAGTGTTCAAAGAAACAAATTTACTAGGGGACATGATATATAGCAAAAGAAAGAACCCCTTTCTGCAGTTTCTGCACACCTCTGCGCCAGGTTAATAAAATAAACAGATATAAGAAGACAGAACAAAATGAAACAGTATGACACAGGGCATTACAGTAAGTAACCCAGCAGGATATTGTTGTGGTATTTTTCTAGGCATCATGAAAGACAAGCAATTCAAAGAGATTATCCTAATTACCCAAAGCAGCTTTGAATATGTGATTCAAATTCAGGACAAATGAGTTTTGCATTGGAGAACATGACCCATATTTTCTTAACCCAACTTACTATAGCTTATACTTCAGAGTATGCAGCTCATAGGTTTAAGACTATTATATCATGCCACTATTCAAACAAGGCATGTGTTTTAGCTAGATGGTTGGGGGTTTTTTTAGTAATTGAGACCAGACTATAAATTACCTTTTATACTATATGTTACTATATATTAGTAATAATAATATATACTAAGTACTACTAATACCAAGTAGTACTTGGTAGTATACTAAATACTACTAATACTAAAACTATATATTACTTTTTACTTTTTAAAAGTGATTGCTTTTATTAAAGTATTTTTTATATTCTTTTATATAAATATAAAAAACTATAAATTACAGTCAAAACATCCCTGATAAAAAACTAATACTAACCTAAAAGTGACTACAATTCCAAGTGTTTTCAGAAGAGAATGACAAAGAACATGCTACACTGTAGCAGCGTAAACTGATTTTAAATAATAACACTGATGTCACTTTTTCTAAAATCAAAATTTTGAGTTTCATTCTTTTCTCACACCTCTTGTCTTGACATTGGAGTTTTCAATGACTGGTAAATATCTACCCCATTTATATCAGTCAGCAGAATAAAGAACAAAACCCCGTAGGACTTTTAACACTACAACATCTTTGGAGTATTTGTTTTGTTTACACAACTAGGTCTAGATGTTGGGACATCTAGACACTACTGTGGTATTAAAGTACAAACAGCAGCAAGTCAAGGCATGGGCAAACAACTATGGTGCTACTTAGCTTTCCAAGTACATATTTAAATAATCCAGTACCAGTAGTTATTTTCAAGTGACATGTGTTGTTAAGAATGAGTTAGTGATCCTCGCCTAGCTCCTGGTAAGGAATTGCCGTTCAAGGTATTGTCACTTTAGTCCTAACTTCCCCTCTTAAGACATATCTGCTATAATGAGCTCAAGGATTAAGGCTGATTCTGCTTGCTCACAATACTTCTGGCAGTCCTTTCAAAATTTTACTCCCATGTAAAAATTAGGATCCAACTTTGCATTCCTGCAGCATTCTTTGTTATTACAGTATTTAAGTACCTGGTTATGGTGACACCCATCCAAACGGCTGCTACTTCTTTTTTGGCCTACCTGCTTTCCATTGAGAAGACTCCACTCAGCCACTTCTTAGAAATCTGTATTTTTACCAGGAAAAAAAAAAAGAGGAGGAACTGGGGAAACAGGGGGAACAAAGCAAAAAATTATTAGCACTTCACTTTACATGATTGCTGCAACACAAAGACATATAAGAAGCAACCATTGTGTTATTTCAAGATTTATAATCAAACTACAATTCTTTGACAATCTTTAGATGGACACCTATAGCTTTCAATCATACTCCCAACTAGCCTTTAGAAGCACTTCAGCTTTTAGGATGAGCTAAGCAAAGTAGAATCCATTTTGCTGCTGTTAATATTGTTGATTGGCATCTGAAGGACAATTTTCCCCTGGGAAGAACCTGAAATGTTTTGCTGCAGCAACATATGTTCAGTGAGGGGGAGGGAGGAAGGTATTTGCTATTTGCTGTATGATGGCAGAATGCAAGATGGTAAAACAAATTATAAATAGCTATGCCAGAAGCAAAAATATTGCATGATGGAAACAAACATTCCTTTTGGAATGGTTAGATAGCATTTTGGTGAGTTTTCATATGACTTAGAATGATGTTGGAATATTAGATATATGAGATATAGAATATTGAGAGCCTTTCATAATTTTAGTCCGATATGCTACTTTTTGCTCAAAAATATGTTTTGTGGGAGAGGTAGAGACTATTAGAATAACCTGCTCTCTACTCACAAAAAGCAAGACATAGAAATAGAGGTCAAGATTTAGAGTAAACAACAAATAAAGCCGTAGTCTCCTTAGTCGTCTCTATTCGCTGTATAATGTTATATAATTCTCTGTAAAACAGATGACAGTTGGCTTACATGTAAATAGAGGAGCAGCACAATGTTACATGTTATTTTTTCAGGAATCTGAAATAAATCAGAAGACTTTCAGAAAAAAAAAAACACAAAAAAAAACCCACAAAAAAAAAAAAGGAGGAAAGGAAGGTTTTTAGTGTCATACCTTATTGCAAAAATTTCCTGCCCTCCTTGGCTGAGCAGAGGCTGGTTGCAAGCCAAAAGGCTGGACAAATACTTGTTCTGCACCAGTTGTAAGGTGCCTCTCACTCAGTGTCCTGACCACTGGTGGATGCTTACGAGAAAACAGTCGGCCAAGTGGGTAGTGACATTTTCCCAGGACCCTCATCCTGCCTCCAGTGTAGAAATCACTGGGTTTTCTTGAGACACTGGGGGTATGTTTTCTTTTTATGTCCATTAATGGATTTTTCTTCTACAGGCAAGTGGGTTTCTCACTGAAAGGGAAAACACTGAGGTAGAGTCTGAGTGTTTCCCAATGTATTTTCTCCGTAGAAAATTTCTCCATTTCCCACTTTATACAAGCACATCTCAGCTACTGAGGACAGACGCATTTTGCCAACAAAAACGTGTGCATGTATTACTTCTTAACAAGAATGATAGGATGCTATATAACACGCTAGGTGTCACAGAAATATCCCTACAGATTTATAGTAATAACTGTAGCTAATATATAATTACGAAGCTGCATTTCTATGGGACTCACACAGATTGAACAGTTGTTGAACTGAATTAGCCAATAGCACACAAGAAATTTCAAGAACCACAGCCAAAATCAATGCTAGTCTCTCAATGAATAACCACACCAAGAGTTAAATCTCTAAAGAAATTTAGATAGAACAAATAAAAGCCCAGATTTTTTCATGGCACTTAGCTCCACACCACTCTTTCCTCAAAAGAGTTTATGGGTTTTGGACCCATTTATACTATGGCCATTTTATTTTTCATTTTATTGAGGAAGATTACTGCAAAGAGAAATGCTTGATAGTTAACACCATCTCCTTCCTAGCACGTGTAGGCTTTTGTTATCTGTTGCCAAAACAAGATTTTAATTAAAAAATACACTGCTAAAATCTTCTCACCTTGTTGCAAGACTACATATTCTGTACAGTATGCCAGCACTCAGAAGTGCATGGCAGCTTTTCCAGTCAGAAAATTAATAACATAAATCAACTGAAGCAACACATTTCCAGTGCATACTGTGGTAAAACATCCTCGTCCTCAGAGACAGAAAGAATGAGGAGCAGGTCGTTCAATGGATGATCTGCTCATGTGCCAACCCAACTCTCCTAATGCAAAAGCAGAAGCATCTTAAACATGCACCTGGCAAGGTGATTTTGGAACATCAAGAGTGTACATTTAAAACCTGTGTCATTATGAACTACAGATAGTCAACATCTGGAAGGATATTTGTCATTTGAAACAAAACAAGCACCTGTCCCCTTCATTATCAGCTGCAATGGATAACTTCACCATCTTGGAGCATTCCTTTCTGACTGTACAACATTGCTGTAAGAAACTGGGCAATAATTAACAATGAATTAAGTGAATTATATCTTAGAAGCTGTTTTTTTTCTTTACTTCTGTTTTTACAACCCATTTGTCCGATGACCAGGACAGATTCCAAGACTTTCTGGTCATGTAGCACACAGACAGCACTAGTTAGGAATCTGTGGATGAAAGCAGCAGTTCTTAGAAATCAATCTGCTTTATGCGTATATATCAGTTCCAGTAAACTTCTGCCAAAACACAGCCAAAATGTCTCATAGAGAATCTTGTTGATGCCCTTAAAGTTCCATTTGGAGGAGAGGGTGTCAGCCTCCAAAGACAGGCAGGTCAATGCATAGCATGGTTCTCACTGCCTCAGGGCAACCTTCTCCTCTGTGGAGACACAAGAACTTAGCATTCCCGACTCCACAAAAGGGTAAATGAAAAGCCCTTGAGGAAGGTCATTTGCGCTTACACCTCTCAGAGTTCAGCGCCCCTTGTAGTTCACAGTATTTCACAGGGAGCTGGCAACCCACATAGAGCCAAGGTTCTGTGCAAAGATTTGGATATGGGCTCCGAAGCCTCAGTTAGAAAATGGTGTCTTTTTCTGGTCACCCACATTTAAGAAAGATAACTACCAACAGGAAGGAAAGAAAGGAACAATTTAAGTTAAAAGATTATGTTGGCATGAAAACAAATTGGGATGAAAATGAGCATTAATACAACCATCAAAGTGAAGTGCTAGTCTAGTCTTTCAGCAAGAATAATAAGGAAAAAAATTAACTGGTTCAACTGGAGCTTGTTCAGTTAGTTCATGAAAGGAAATACATGGAGTAGTTGCCAGTGAAAATAGAAGACTGGACTTGAGGACCTTCCAATCCCATGCTCCTAATTGCATTTCAGAATTTCCAAACAAAATGTTTACGTTATTCTGAAGGATTTTGGCAGGCTTGGTCTTTTTTTTTTTTTCGTCCACATCCACAATAAAGTTCGGTCATATATTTGTGTGTGTACATACACACATGTATATATGTATAGTATATAAGGATAGTCTGACATTTCAATACTGGAACTACAGGTTTGAAGATGGCAGTCAAACCTTGTGTTAGATCTGATGATACGGAAATAATGACAAATTTTTCAGAAGGACAAATCCTCCTTCAGGTAGGAAACAGAAACGATAATTTAAAAAATAATTTAATTTTAAATTAGACTTGCCATTCAGGCAAGTTGAGAGAAAGAGAAAATTAATACTTGTGAAGCTGAGAGAGAAGCTGAGATGAGGTGAAAAAGTCAATAGTTTCTGTAGGGTGGAGAGAGTGAGAGTGGGACATGCAGTTCTGAGAAACAGTAGAGCATGAGACAAGGTAATTGTAGGGTGACGGGTGCCATGTGCTCAAGGTGACACATGGCTCTCCTCTTTGATGGATGTCATGCCATGGACACAGTCTTGACCTAGAAAAGGGGCAACTCCCTGCCTTTATGTTTCATTTGGCAGTCTCACAAGCATTATTTTATTTATTTTCTTATCCTATTAAGATGCAGTCTCTCTTCTCCTCCCACCCTGAAAATTAAAATGGGGAAGATCAGCCAAAGACTTTATAGCCAACTTCCTATTCTGTGCTATTCTCCTCAAATCAACACAGTAAAAGTCTGAGTAAATATATAGTAGGAATTTTAGTCATCAGCCTTACTATTTAGCTTAAAGGGGCAGACCGTGTTCAGTTTTCAAGTGTCCCATCTCCATGGAGAACCCAGTGTAGGACAAGTTTTATTTCCTTCCTGAAGTGCTCTTTTTGTTGAATAAAGCAATCGCTTTTCTTACTATTGCTTTTCTCTTTCCAAATACAGCACGGAGCAGCATCATTAGGATTGAATTACACAGCTCTCAGATAGCAAACCCAGAGGAATACCATTTAAATGACAGAAATTACTGTATATTACCACTTATGCAGATTAGTGCAAGCTTGTCTCATGATGTGTGTCCTTCAGCTTCAAAGGAACCTGTTTGAGTCCCTTCCCACTTGTGATGGTATAAATCTAGAATAATTTCATGAAAATCAATACATTATATCTGAATACATGTCTTCAGCAAGGAACTCTCTGCTCAGGGTTACTACTTCATTAATTTCTGATTCTTTACAGCTGTTAACTGCTGATTAACCTAGCAAAACATTGCACATCTAGAAGTTCAAGCATTCCAATGACACAAACTACATTAAAAATGAAGAAGAAATGAACTGGAAATTCATGAATCAGTCCTTTCAGACGGTTATGGGAAATTATAGCATGGCTAAGACATGAAAAAATAATTTCCATTGCTCTTTTGTTAGGATGATTCATTTCACCACTATCAAGCTCTGTTCCGGTCAAAACTGCTTGCAGATAAAAATCTCCAACTGCACCCATTTAAAACGCTCAACCTTAGACATGCAGAAGTGAGCACACAAGAGTCATACCAGAATAGGTGCTTTTATATTTTAATTGTGGTAGCGAGCCAGACAGGGCCTGAGGAACATGGCAAGATTTACTTTGCACCTCTAATGACTCCACAACACACTCCTTTGCCATTCTGGCACTCAACTTGGTGCTCAAAATTGTAATAAAAAACAAAACACCTTGCCCAGAACTACTCGGGTCACTATACACTCTGCTAGACCCAAAAGATGTGGGTAAAAGCCACTTTTCTCCACAGTAGAGATACAATTATTTAAATGGAGAAGATATGACCCCACTAAATCCCTTCCAAAAAGCAGGCCAGGGGCTGGCATGCTCAGGTCAAGTGTCAGACCCAACTCCAGCCCTTTTGTCATAAAACTCCTAAGCAGCTCTTAAAAGTCACTACAACCACAAGCAGCACAGAAAATAAAGCACTTTAGATTGCCGTTTTGTTCATTAAAAAGCAAGAAAGATGCAGCAAGTGAGCCCCACAGAGAGCAGTAATACCCCTTCAATTCTCCTCTCCTCCCCAAGGAGGGAAATCCATCGCTTGGCTTTACAAACAAGCACATGGTAACGACAAGGCATGAGTACATCCAAATGCTTCTGGTTATTATTTTAGCTGCTGCCTCCCTAAAGCTGCCACCCGCCTTCCAAAGCAAACCCTGCACCACATTCCTTTCTGCAGAGCATCCTTCCACCCCCAGTCCCCGGCAATGTTTTCTTTCCCCGGTAGAAAGCTTTCCCGATTGAGAACATTTGTTTTCACTTGGAAGGGTGCTAGCTCCGTGCCCTGACCCAGAGCTGCTTGGAGCACTCGTAATGCCTTCAGCCTTGCGGGACACAAAGCTCTGCTCTTTCACCAGCAACATAGAAATGAGCTTTGAGGCACAGCTTACGTCTTAACTCTGTCCGCTCTGCTCCTGGGTATGGAGCTGGCAGCTTAATGCGGATGAATCGGGAGAGTCTTGTGTAACTGGAGAACATCTAGACACTTGCACAGAGGGTCTGCACAAAAAGCAGGGAACTAAGTAAGACATAAAGGGAGAGACTGAAATTTCAGGTTTCATTGTGTGGTTTTGTTTTAAAATGAAGGTTTGTGTCTCTTCATATTTCACCCATCCTCAGAGTGATGAGAAAACTTCGATGGAACCTCTAGGTGGTATTAGAAGTAGAGAGATAACAACCACAGAAATAAATCAAGGTTTTTTTTTTTTTTTGCTGCTTCACATCAGTTTCTTCGTATTTTGACAAGTTAAGTGTGGAGAGGTATGAAGCTGAAGAAAAGCTTGCAGATGTATTATTTAGCTACCCATTAAATACAAACCTTTTTAGAAAAAAAATACAGAAATAAGAAAAAAAACACTTTCATCTAAATTCATACCAAACTGATACAGAACTCAAGTTATGCAGGTTGCCAGTCTTACTGTAAGAGAATATAACCACCACATGGGGTTTTATTTCATATGGTAGTGTAATATTGTGGGATAGAAATAATTTCCACTGCAACTCTTTTATTTCCATATTTGGTAATATTGTAGTGAAATTAATTATATTTTTAGTCTGCAAATACCTTAGTTTCATATAAGTCAAAGAATTTTCATAAAAGACATCTATTATCTACACTGTTAAACACACGCAAATACCATTTAATTCAAACATAAATGAAAAACTGTCTCATCCCCAAACCAGAAAAATATTTGAGATTGACAAGGACAGTAAGTGACAAAATGATATTATTAGGATAATTTTGCAGCCACTTTTTATTCAAAAAAAGTTGTATCTTTGTAAACCTGACATTTCCAAAACAGTGCAAGTGAATTAGAATACAGGTGAACACGAGCTTCTAAATACAGGTGACATCAATAAGCGTGAACACATTCTTCCAACCACAAGTTCGCAAGAAGAAACATATATTTTACAATACATAAGGAGTGACATTCAAAGAAAAAGGAGTGACAACAGTGTGGGTATCCTACTGTGTATGCAAATCATGCTCCAAAAGCAATTACAGACTTCATGCCAGTTTAATCAATGTACACTAACTGAACCAAGTCCTACTTTCACTTATATCCAAGAAACCTCAGCAAGAGGATGAATGTCGATAAAGGTAGAAATTAGTCCTACGATTCCCTTAATCCCTTAGTGAAAGCCATGTTCTATAAACCCATGTCACATGGATACTATGCTTAGAACTCGTGCAAGACTCCAATATGTGCCCATAAACAGAAGACATTCAAGAAAGTCAATGCTAAATACTTTCAAAATCAATCTTTGTGCAACTGTTGCGTTCAGTAATCCACAAGACCTAACCATCACTGGCTTGTACGGGGTCCACTTGCTCATGTGTCAAGGTAGGGAGGGTGGTCTTACCTGGTGAGCATGGCAAAAGACCTTGCCCACCTTGAGGGTAAGGGCACGCTGAAGTGGTTCATCGGTTTGGGGTTCACATGGAGCAGACTCGCGCTCTCAGGTCACACAAGTGATTTCTGAGGTAATTTCAGAGGCTGCTTCACTGAACCTGCACCTTACACAGTTTGCTGACTTCCTCATGGTAACTCTGTTAACTAAAAACTAGATTTATTCAGAAGCTAAGGTCACATACCAGAAAACAAGGAGTTTTACCAGCTCTCTGCTGTATAACAGTGCAGCATAAGCAAATTTAAAAAGAGCTGGCATATAGGAATATCCAGGGCCCATAAACATTTTCCAAAGTAATTTTGATGCAATTTCCAAAGTAACTCTGATAGTTATATATTTATTATTATTTAAAACTAGCAGATTCATAGTACAGCTATTTGCTACATGTTCTCAGAGTATATTATATTTTCATAAGAACTGTGGAAGTTAAAACTGAAGGCAAACAACTGGTATTAGTGAGTTTTTTTTTTTTTTTTATTAATGGAGACAAAAGGAGAAAGCAGATTTTAGTGTGTATTGGTATGTGATCTGACTGTCCTAACTGGAACTAAGCAAGAGTCAAAAGAATTACAATGGAATCTTCCAAAAAACAAGAAGAAAATGATGTAAAGTAAGAATACACATGAAAACAGAAGTATCTGTGACAAAAGAACTACTAAATACCTGACAGTCATGACATTAAGTACTTACAGATTATTTCAGGAATCTGTCATTAATGTGATTACTTGATTTTCACTGAGTGCTAGAGGACAACTAGATATATCAAATCTGAGCTGAGTCCAATTAAATCCAGCTTGGGTTCAATCAAATGGTATTTGCTTTTGTTTTTCTACTTTAACAAAATCACAAAAATCTTTTTTGTCTCAAGTCAAACAAAAATATTTGTTTAAGCTAGGATGAAATGCTGAACAGCTAGTTCAGCCTTTTAAAATCTTTTCTTTATATACCTATCTATATAAACAGTTTTCAAATGAAAAGTTACATTTGTTTTCAAAAATACTGAAATATTTTGGGCATTTTTGAAACATTTTTGTCTGTTTAAAAATGTGGAAATGAGACATTTGAACATTTTAAGTGGTACTTTCCCCTCTTTTTGCTAAAACTTTCCAAATTCAGTTCAAAGTCACAAATAGCTTCATTTGTCCTCAAACATACTTGGGGACAAATTTTACCTTTCAACTTTTCCTTTTCTGTTTATGATTTAATTTTGTCTCTAACATCTACATGAAAATCTTAGATATTTTTCAACAACAGCAGAAGTAGGTATGTTAACCCAAGTCCTTCTAGCAAAACTAATTAAATTTAGATGAATCACACTAGAAAGAATTCAATGCTTTGTCATAAAACAGTGCAATAAAAGAGCATCAGCCTTTTGTTTCTGCACTTTCTGAAGATAAAACTGCAAGTAAATACTTACACTTATAGTGAGGTTTCTTCTTAGTATGTTTTCTTCAGATTCTGTCTTAAAGGAGGACTTGCTATACCCATATGCTTTATTTACTCGCGAGGGATTGTTTTAAGAAAGAAAATTGAATAGACCAATAGATTTTATTTTCTAGTGTTGAATCAATGCTCTTCATTCACTTAAGAACTGCCTAATGGGCGCAGATAGATAAGTTAATAAATAATGTCCAATACTGTAGTAAGAGCAGGCACTTAAGGCCAATTTGAGAAGCGAGAGAGAAGAGTAAGCACGGATATGGATCTTTTTTTTCAATCACACAGGTAAATGTGAAGCTATAATGAATTTGCAAGGAATAGCAGGGATAAGGTCTGCACTTGAGTAGACTTCTTGTATCTTCTCTTCATTCAGTTCTCTAAGCTCCAGCAGCTCTTTCATGTTACCGTTAGTGAGAGATCCTATAGCCTTTTATTCCTACAGCTCCTCCATCACTGAGCCTGATCCCTCTTTCCCTCATGTGGATTTTATACCAACATGACCATATTCCTTGTTTATACAAGGTGCAAAGTAAAAGAAGAATCTAAAATGAAGTCTCATAGCAATTGCACTATTCTAGTCAGAAACCCAAGAGCTTTCTGAAAAAAACATGACTAAGTTTAATTATAAGTGAGCTTCTTCCAATGCAGCAAACAATTTGTTAAGGCATTACCTCTGAATGAAGTGGCCATCTGACATTCAGTAATGTCTGCACCTCAGTTAAAGCCCAGTTTTAATACTGGATGAAACCACGATGTGATGACATTTAGTACTAGAAGCATCCACACCTGTAATCTCAAGACCAAAACACATTTTAACCCTCACATCTATTCAATACAAACCCACCCACGACTCGTGTAAAACTCACAAGGCAGGCATCCCAGTCATAGCCTGTAGCCATTTGTCACTTGCTTTGACAGCAACAGATCACAATCATTAACAGTAGCTTAAAAACTATCCCTTAAAACATTAATATAGCTCTCTCTTTTTTTTAAAACTCCAAGGAATTCATCAATGCTGTAGTGGTTGGCCCAGTTGTAGCCTTTTGGGGTCTCACCTGTGCAGCCCTAGAATGATAGAATCATAGAATGGTTAAGGTTGGAAGGGACGTCAGAGGTCATCGAGTCCAACCCCCCTGCACACGCAGGGTCACCCAGAGCACGGGGCACAGGGCTGCGTCCAAGCGG
>JAVCKT010017410.1:0-12697 GCA_032273925.1 Rhynchotus rufescens
GTTTCCAGTATAGCTGGTTTGGTCTCCTGCGACTAGTACCTTATTTTCTAAAGATGCCTTCACCAGAAACGTGTCTTTTCATAATTTTTATTTGGTTCTGATTCACCTTGGCTCGGTTTGGTTCACATTTGGAAACTCCAGGATCACTTTTACAGAATAATTGACCTTTATTTTTTTGTTTTTGATTTTTTTTTTCTTCCCTGCCAATATGTCCATGCACTTTTTGTGCAGGTGGTGTGAGAGTTTCCCTGCAACAATCTTGCACATAAAAATGAATCATATAATGTATGGCAGCATATGAGCCCATGTTTTGTAAATAAGTTGGATTTGGGTAATGGTGGGTTGCAACCTGTTGTAGGAAAGTGATGAGTAGCTCAAATAATCTATTGTTCTTCATCTAGAATGTGCTGAGCTGGAGAAGAAAAATATATGGATGTTGGAAAATGACCTTTGTACTAAGGCAGAGTGAAGGGTTTTGCAAGGCTGTCCGTGCCTTGTGTGAAATGGATCTGCGTTGCATTTCACACAAAATCACTTCTAGCAGAACAAGAATTCCTTAGCCTGGGGAAGTACTGAACCTTTTGGATCTGGTTGGCACCGAACGAGGACGAGACGCGCTGGTTTTACAGGATGGCTCCTGGAGATCCTTGCACAATTCTTGTATGTGGGCTAACTTAAACCAGCTGCCCATCTCAAAATGAAATAATAACTTGTTCTTTATGATCTTAGAGAAAAATCTCTGTGTGTTTTTAAACCCAAAATAAGGTGAATAAGACAGGGGAAGGATTTGCTAGATGGGGCAGATACCTGAGCTGCCCCTGGGAGTTCGCGCTTCCGCTCGGGCTGAGGCTCCTGGCGAGGGCTCGGGGCAGGCTGGAATCAGGCGGGATAAGGACGGATCAGCTGAAGGATGGGTATCCGCTGGGAAATAAGGGCCAGCCCGCATGGCTGCTTTCCCGTGCATTTCCTAGCCCCCTTCATCGAGGGAAACCAGTAAAATCCTATCGGAGGCAATGCTGACATGAAACAGAATCGTTGGGTGTCCGTATACAGAACATAAACTAAACTAATCTGAGTTAATCTTCTCTGTTTCCTTCCGCGCCTCCTTTTTAGAAAATAAAATTGGAAGAAAATTATGGCCACAAACCTGATTTTTGCCTCGGTTCGGGTTTTCAGTACAGAACTACCTGACAATTAATATTTGTGTATACCCTCTGAAATACCTGACCTTTGGGGAGTCGACAGAGCTATAATGTTAGTCTTTGTATTCTAGGCTGGCTTTTAAACTCCCTGCCTAGTAGATGTAAGTTCAGTGGATACAGATCTGAAACTTGATTTCCTCAGTATAGCTGCATTAGCATTCAGCTGTGGGTATGTAAGATAATAGTATTAAAAGCAACCTTCCCTCCTGTTGTCATGGATGCAGCACAGCCCAATCCTGGGAGCACGATACCACCAGTCTTTGTACAATCTCGGTTTTATCTACAAATTTTAATTTAATTACAGCAGAAATTCTTTAACTGTAGAAAGCATGTGATTTTATTTTCTGTTTTGAGCATTAAAATGTAAGCATCGAGCAGCTAATATTCTTTGTCCAGTGCTCATTTTTTTTGCATTCCAAATATCTGTCAGTATTAGTTATGAGACCGTGTGAAATAAGTAGCCATGAAAGATGCCTGCTTTTATGACAGAATGAGTGGTTTCATGAATTTTAAAGGAGCACATTTGTATTTTCTGTTCTTGAACTACACGGGCTACTCGCAAACATATGACAGGAGATAATTGTGTGAGGAATTATGGTGCCTTTCAAGATTTTGCAGGATATTACTATTTTCATAATCTTTCATTTATCAGGTTATATAGTTTGATTTATTTATGTATGTAATTTGGAAATTAAAGTACTCCCGTTCTGTCAGTGTAGGTATATGTTTTCTCCACGTAGCTCCTACCTCTGTTAGCAAAAATAATGAATGTGCTAATTTTTTTGTCAGCTACTAAAGAAATGCAAGGGAAGTGGAGGATAGTCAGGTATTATTCTTGGCCACGTGAGACAATATGGAACTGCACATATTGCTCTGTCCGTGCCTTGGGCTTGCAGAAGCGCCTATGCCAACGTATAGCCCTGACCATATAGCACTAGGCAGCGCCTGGACTGCAGGGTGTTAGGACTGAGATGAAGGCTCCGTTAGTACCAACTTCAGCGGGGATTCTGTGCGAGTGAGTAAAGACTTCAAGCCTTTAATTGACTAAGAAAATCTTTTTAGTTGTGATTAGCAGGACGGATACTCAGCTGGTGAGAAGTGATGGGGCTCCCCCGAATCAATGCTCAGAGCCAGGCTCAAGTCGGTGGAGCAGGGCTCATTTATCACCTGGACCTGCTCCCTTGTTTTGGAAATACATCTCAGGGTTGAGGTTTGAGCGGTGCAGTAGCCTTCCATTAGGGAGCTGCCTGATTTGTTTTTAAAATTTGCATCAAAATCAGTGGTAAAATCATCAGCTTAATAAATTCAGTGCCGTACGTGATTTTAAGTTTGTTATGATTTTGAGTACAGAATTGCATGATTGTGTCCTGTTTACTTGAAAGTATGTTTGTGTGTCGTCCATTCTTTTGCATTTAGCATGCAGTTGTCTTTTTAAAGTCTCAGATGATCCATCTCCCTATTTACTCTTCTCTGTTTTAGTCCTGGAGTGCTTGTATTTTTTTCTATCAGCAATTTTATGGCACTTTCCATCCAGCGATAACAGAATATTAGAATGTTATTTTATGGTATACACATTTCTTAATATCCTTATGTATAAAGTTTGCTTGTAATGTCTGAATCTCCTTCCTGGAAATGCCCTCTCAAAATTCCGCGCACACCCATAATTAAACTCCTCGGAAGGTGCAGTCGGGAAAGGCAGACATCAGCATTATGGAGTGAAAATTAAAGAGGCAAAACATCAGAGTGTCTACTGTATGTGCCTGCTGTTAGACACTCAAGCATGGAGAACAGGATACACCTCTATGGATGGATAGCTTTCCTTATTAAAAAAACACAGTGGGACGCACAGTAGGGGAACACACTAAAACAAGGCTTTGTAGTAATTTCCTTGAAAGAAATTTCCCAAGATAGCAACTTGAAAAGCTTTTAATCTTATGACTAGCTATATAGTGGGTTTTACTGTAGGTAGTAGAAAAAAGACCATTAGATTACAGCTGATCTGGTAGAGTTGGTCCAAAGCCTTTTCCTTTCCAGCCTCATGCTCACCCTCAAGAGCAGGATTATTCTTCCCTTGCACCAAAATACAGGTAGAAAAGATCTGTGGAACTTCGGGAATAGTAAAGAACTTCAGAATATTTTTTTTTCTGTAAATTTTTCCCAAGTTTGAGGTGTTAGAAAACAGAAAACCTGCTTTACTGTCGGAAATACTTGGTCAAACGTGCTGAGCTGTGGGACCTGACATTCCTTCCTTCGATCAAAGCCTTTCTTCTACATACCTGAGTTTGAAACCAAGGTTAGACTTTCTACTGTCACTCATGTTTTTGAGCTGGTATTTTAATTTGAGTCCATGATCAGAGGAAAATAAAAAGTACTTTATAAACTGCTGAAGAAATAGCCCATGGTGTCCCGTACTGCGTTAGCTCTGTGCACTGGAGTGTGCTGGCATCGTTCTCATTGGACTTTGCCTGATTTGTGTTACCTATTAACAGAATTACTAAACCTCAAAGAAAAAGAAAATCTGGATAAATCCCCGTGCACATGGGCTGGAAGGCTGCGAGGTGGCTGGCGGCCACGGTTACTCGAACCTCCTTAAACCAACGCGGCTGCGGGAGCTTGGAGGCCCCTGCTCCAAAATCCTGCTGCTTTTCCCGGGCAGGTCCCCCTGGAGCTTGGTGTGGGGACTGGGAATGGGGAGCTCCAGAGGCCGGCGGGACAAGAGGAGGGTTTTGCTGGAGCACAATGGTCAGGTTGGCAGGGAAGGGAATGGAGGAGCTCGGCACCTATGGGCGCCTATGGACTCGGCACCTATGGGCGCCTATGGGCACCTATGGGCACGAGCAGCAGGGAAGCGGAGGCCACATCTTGCACAGATCTCGTGTCAGCCACGAAGAACTGAGAACAGGGAACAAACACGCCCGATAATGTGTTTCACATTGGAATAATTAAAGAGAATTGTTGCTGGAGGGAAACGTGCCTTCAAAAATTAACCCTGACATCTCACTGACAATTTGGTTTATTGTTTTGGTTTATTGAAACAGATTCTTTTTTTTAAGTTATAGTAAACTTGATACACGTTTTTTCAGCACCTTAGAAAACAGAAACGTAGTGTCTTTCCTTTGGAAACTTCCTTGTGTGACTAGTCTGTGCTTAGGTGAGCAGTCCCATCTATTTTCCACTGAACTCCTCACAGGACGGGTGTTGAAAGGATTGAGTCTGCAGTAAATGACACTTTCTCCTGTGCCCTGGAGCCTCTGCTACTTGTTATTGTCTGACTTTGTCTCTTGATTGCAAATATTGCAGGCTTCTATCATGCACCATTCCAGTTCAGAACTTTGAATGTTTTTTCCCAAGTATTCATCCACCAACTTGCATTTTTATTTTGTTTTAGGACCAAACAAGTCCATGTAAATATCCATACAGCACTAAAAGTTTAAGAAGTTCTCCATTTTGGATGTAGAATATTTGAAAACAAATGCAAGCATTTGAAAGCTGTATTAATTATTTTTATAACTCTAGATATGATGATAACCTTCACATTTTTATGATCTATGGGAAGTTAAATATAGAACCAGATAATGATGCTCAGGAAGTTTGTTTTTATTATATCATGCCTAAAATGGTTATTTACCAATTCAGCCATTGTGCAGCTCTAAAACTGAGGTGCATTCCAGTTCAGTTCTCAATCTGACCTAAATTTGTTAATCCAGAGTTAGGAAATTTTGAGTTTCTCTTGGCGTGTGTGATCATTTTCTACCCAATTTTAAATTGCAGTTAAATAATGTAAAAAGAGTGTCTAAGGTGGCAGGATGAGAGGCCTGATGTTCAGGCTGCTTTTCATCTCCCTGGTGTTTTGATGGCCTCGAGCTGTGTTTACTGTGTTTAGGAAAGCCCTTTTGCCTCCCTATAGTCAGGGTGAGGAATTCAGATGCATCATTCCAGCCGTAACATCTTCAGCAATTTGCTGTCCTGCAGAGCGGCCGAGGTGCTGCTAATCTATTTTTCAGTTTGAACTCAGCAACTACCAAAATGGACATCCAGATTTTCCCTGATATGATGGCAAGTTTTTTCCTTTTGAATTTCATCATGGTTATCAATACCGTGACGTCTCATCTCAGAATAGAACACGGTTGAATATGTAGAAGCAGGTAAATATTTTTATTTTCCCCCAGCATTTCAGCGTGCAGGCGCTTGGGGCAGATTCCTGCCTGGCAGAATCTTCTTATGCTCTGGATACTCCCCAGACAGGGTAAAGTTATTTACCCCAGCTGCAAATTTGACCCAATCTTGCATTCCTTCCTTAGTCGAAGGAAGAGATCCAGCCTCAAATTTCCTGTTCTACCGAACCTGTACATTCAATAATCTCAGGTCCAGTCTTTTTGGATGCTGGGTACCCCCAAATAGGCGCTTAAATCAGGATGGAAGATGGCTTGGGACACTTCTTAGGACTAAAAAGATAAAAAGAAAAAATGATATATGTAAAAAAAAAAAAAAAACAAAAATACAAAAACCATATTTCAGAAATATTTTCCTTAGCTTGAGAGGAAATTTCACCCCTTTTATAAAAACAGCAGCTGAAGGCAGTGTCTGTTAGTTGCTATTTACTGTAGGCTTAGCTATACACAACATTTCTGATATGTTCTTTTTGGCTATTAAAGGCTCATTAAAAAAATTAAAGTCTCCACAATTTACAGTATTTTCCATTGAAATAGCATGTTAACACATTTCTTTAATCAGTGTGTAACTGTCAAGGGAAAGAACAATTCATCTAGTATATGCATACATTAGAAAAAATTATCAGATTTAATTTTATTTGTTTTATAGTCAGGGCTTTTTGAAGGAATTCCTGCAGGGAAATGGTTAATCTATTTTTAACTAAAGCTTACTTTTGTAATCTATCCAGTGCTTAGAGTTCTGTCATTGATCTATGATTTATGTGATTTAAACCACCTCTTGGCTGTAACATTGGTTTCTATCCAAGATGCTGAGCTGAATACTAATTACGAGATCAAATTTATGCTGTTGGGCTAAGCAGCTGAAGGAGCTTTCCATGCAGGACTCCCTTATACCATGCCACTGTTGAGCATTAATGAAATATTTGGCAGGGGGAGGGGGAAAATACCGAAAAAAGACCAAAATACTGCAAGAAAATGGAAGTGTCCCTTTGCAAGCTTTATTTTTTTAGGTCTGTTGAATGAATGTACACTGCTATATGCAGATAGTCCTGCTGCATGAGTCTGGGAATATGCACGTGGTTAGGGATTTGCAGCAGGATCACGCTAATTCACAAATGGGAAACCCATTGAGAAAAGCCACATGGCAGGAGTGAGCAAACAAATAAATAAGATTGAGGCCATTTTATCCCAAAACGTGTATTAGGCCTTTATTTTGACAAGTATCATGTTGTCAGAATGATTTATGATATTTCATAGCGTAGCAGTAAATGTACGGTAATTTTTATTTTTTTTTTACAGTAAGAAAATCTTGGTAACAACGGCTTTCCTTTAGCTCTCCTTATAATGTTGCTGCTGTGAAAGAGGCTGAGAGCAACTTTACAGAAAAAAAATATAGTTCTTAGTATTTGCTTCAGCAAGTATAAGCAGCCCTGGTCTGTTTGCCTGCATTACCTTCAATGACAGGTAATGGGGATGACAGCAGTGTTCTTAGCAGAGGCAGTGAAAACATTTTCAACAGCTTTAAATCCAAATTCAGTTTTAATAAAACTGACATTTTTATGGGAAATTTGTTGATTATTACCACTTTTGAAAAAAAAAGGGTTCAAATTAATCACTTGATTTTTTTTTCTCTGCTGGTGTAGTGTGGAAATGTTTCATCTTAATGAGGCTGAAATGTTTTGATTTGTTCAGGCTCCCATTTTGTATTTATAATATAGTTACCATGTTTACTATAGGTTTCAATTTCTGTATTGTAACATTTGATGGTATCAGCGCTCTCAGGCTATAACAACTTTTGCAGAATCTTCTTCAGTTTCCGTTCATCTTCTGCACAAAAGCACTTGTCAAAATATTGGAATATCTCTCAGAAATTCCAGAATCTTAAAAGAGAGAAATCCCAGTTCTTGGCTATTTCTCCTTCCTTTCTCGCTGGGAAGGGGTGCACTGCTGAGCCACCAGGGCTCGGGAGATGCAGTCCTGGCCACTGGGTGCCCCCGTAGGACCCTCCTCCAGTCCCTAAGCTTGCAGCTGAGCCAGGCTTGGCCAGGCCAGCCCTTGCAGAGACCAGGTCTGAAATTGCACGTTGATTTGAAATTGCAGCTGCGTTCGGTGGGGCATCCGTGGGGTTTGCCTGCGTGTGAAGTCATCCGCTCGAGCCCTGCTCGCCTAGACGCGCGCGCTCCCGAGCCCGGGCTCTCGCAAAGGCTCCGCGCTGCGTCCCGAGCCAGCCCGCCAGCGTGCTGGGTCCGGAGGAGGCGTTTGGAGTTTCCTTTTATCCTCCTTCTTGCTCACTTTAAAAACAAAAACCCAAACAAATCAAAAAAAAACAGAAACAAAGCAAACAAAAAACCTCAAAAATCTTGAAAAAGGGTTTTGCAAGGGCAATTCTGGATTAGCAATCCCTAGTTCCATGGTTAAAAAGGTTTTTGCAAGGGCAGTTCTGGATTAACGATCTCTAGTTCCATGGTTACTATCTTCCTCATTTCTTTTTTCTTACATGTTCCAATGTGGAGAACCTCACTCATATCTCATATTTTTAGACTTTTAAAAAAATTACATTTGCTTCTACTCTACTCTTTGTCACATTTGCTTCTCTATGTGTTATATATAAACTGCAATATAAATAGGATACTTTGTGTATATTTAGCTAAAAGATTTTTGAATATGGGAATGAGAAGTGGCATGTGTTTTGGGAACGGTTTTATTAAGTAGAGCCACAGCTCCACAAGTCCATTTATGTGTGTTGTTCTTTGCAAACAAATATGCCCATGATTAAATGCTTACCTGTCTGGTCTGTAGCTGCATTACGATAGATATGTCAATGCTCTTGGTGGTAAACACAGTGAATTGCCTGAAGAGTCTATGAGTCTGCAAAATGGAGGTGACTAAAAAAATCAGGTTATGATTTTTTATATATTTTTTTATAAGCAGACATGCTGAAGAAGCTAAACATTGTGTCTGTAATTGGAATAAGGTCCTTTTGCAAGCCCACTGGAACGGCTGTATGTGACACACATTCTTTTATTTCTGCTTATGCGGAGAAATAATTTGCACTAGCAATGGTGTTGTTGATCTCAAATAAGAGTAGGTAGAACAACAAAAGTAAAGACAGGTCTTCAATTAACTGCTGTCATGGTCTGGGGGACTTCAAAGAAATTATTTTACCGAGAGCATCATTAAAAGGATCGGATGTTTTACTGCCCTGAGCACCAGCGCTGGTTTTTATCGCAATTGCCTCCCGAATGGGTGCAAGTGACTCCGTGCGTGTGACGCCCATCCATAGGCTGTGGCATCCGATGTGCTCGTTCCCCCATTGCTCAGCACCTGCTTTTTCATTCGTTCTTTTCCATTTCTTCCTTCCTGGGCTTTGGTGATGCCCGAAGCTCCAACCCACTCAAATCAAGCTCCCTGCTTTGCAATTCGGAGACCCATGTGGCTGCTGATGCCCCTCTGTGCACATCTCCATCGCTTCTGCCCTGCTTCTGAGCACACAGGTGCCTTCAAACCCCTCTTTGTGCTGCCCAGGGAAAATGTTTGTTGCAGTAGTCGCCAGTGCTAACAAGTTGGGAATGAATCACCGGAGGGGCGATAGCAGGGGCTGTTTGTGCTGCAAACAGCCCCACAGACTTGGGTAGCATAGACCATTAAAATGCTGCAAAGGGAAGTGTTTGGCAACCTCTGCCTCGTCCAGGTTTCCCCAGGAGCTGACGAAGGTAACAAGGCAGCAGGAAGAAACAGCTCCAGGAGTCCCGAGGATGTGCCAAGGGGTAGCGCATCCCTGCGCCGGGCGCGATGGAGCTCGGCAGGACAGGAGGCCACCTCCAAGGAGCCCCTCGCAGGAGCGGGTCAAGCCGAGGAGCCTGCAGGATCCAAGAGAGTGCGGGGTGAGCAGCGGAGCTCTGCTGCGTTTTGGTTTCTGCCACAGAGAGTGGGTAGAGCTGGGAGAGCAGCACCTCGTGCTTCACCCTTCGCCTTGTGCAGAGGTGGGTGTCAGCGTCACGTTAATCCCTCCTGGTGGAACGAAAGGTGCAGCACCCCCGTGGCAATGGGGCTTGCTGGAGCTGCAGCCCCCGGCCACCCCGGAGCTGGGGTCCGGAGCAGGTGCTTCCTCTGCACCAATTTGGCTTCTCTTTGAAGCCCGGGCTCCCGGGTCTGCTCCCGTGTTTGCCACATGTGCCCATGGGGCTGGTGTGGCTGGGCAGCGTCTGGGTGCAATTAGAGCCTTTCTTCCCTGCGCCGGCGTGTGCTCTAATTCGCACTCGGCCCCTTTTTGCTCTTTTTCTGCAGTGCAAAAACACACTGAGGGAGAAATGAATCCTATTTATAATCTCTTAAATAATATTCTAAAGGAAATTATACAATGATTATATATATACACGCACATATATATATATACACACACATACATATATATATATACATACACACACAATATTCATTCTCACTTTTTTCTGTTAGTAGAAATGCTAAATAAACAATTGCACCTTTGCCAGTGATGTGAGTGCAGACTGTATTCAAAACACAGAAAAGCACAGTGATTTAACACATATAGGCACACATACGTGTGTATTTTAAAAGTGATTGTATGCATGCTCTATAAATTGATATTTTGTATATATTTCTAAATTGTACATGAAGTAAATTATGGGAGGGGAGGACATTCTGGAAAGCTGTTGTGGTTGGCAGTTAATTACTTGTGCCTGTTGTCTTAATGATGTTAGGAAGTTGTTGTGTGTCCTCCGGAGAGCCACATGAGCTCCATATAAAGCCACTTTTCCTTGTTTGAGAAGAAGAATAACGGCTACAGCCATTTTAGGGGTCCTTCTGGGTCAGGTTTGGAGCTGCACCGAACATTTACTATGAAAACTCGCATGCTGGTTGGTGTCCAAAAGCCCTGTGATGATACCAAATATCTCACGGCTCCAGCCTTCCCCTAAGATTTTGCCTGTTTTCATCAGAAACCTTGTGAATGAGCCAGGTCTCTCTCGAGCATCAGTTCGGCTGCCCGAAACTGTGGTGTTTGTGGTGATAGTTACTATTAAACCTTTGCTGAGCTGCCACCGCACTCTATTAAAACAGGGTAATTTTCTCTACCTGAATTTAGGCTTTATTGCATGGGAAGTGCACTGGAGTGAAATTCCTGTGCCTGGGAACATGGTGTTTTCTGCTTCACCACACCCTTACCCATCCAGCTTGGATAGTCCATGGAAGCGCTAGTTTGATTTAAGGGTCCCTTCCCATGGCACCCACCCTGGTCAGCAATTCTTTATATCTTTTGTTTTAAGAAAGAGGGAGCAAAACCCTGCACTGCCCGAGTTGCTATGGGTTGATGATGGTCATATGCTGGCCCCTGTTTCTCTCTCCTTCTCTCATGTTTAGATTTTGGAATGTTATCTGAGATGAATAGGGATGCTTGCCTGACCCCACAGATGTAAAACTGAAATTTAAAATTTCCAAAACTGTTGGAAATTTAAAAGTTTGGAAGTCAATTTGGACTACTGGACATGCAGAAAGAAAGACCTGCCCTACAAAGCAGTTGTTTGCCCTTGGGAATGCAGTTGCCAACAAAAAGCTGCTTCTCCTTGAGTTTAAACAGAAAACAGCAAACAAGACCAGGGGAGAGATCACGAGCCACAAGCAGCAATGGAAAATTTGCAGTGCCCTCTTTATGGAAGTACAAGAAAGCTTATCGTGCCTTTAAAGCACTGTTTAATTTTCATGGAAAATGGATAAAAGTTAGGATGTGATATAAACATAGAGCTCTATAATTTCTGCAAAACAGTGAAAATTAATAAAACCTAAGGCTAGCTATTTGATAAAACTGAGCAGACAAGCGTGTGTAACTACCCGTAGACTGGCTGACATGATGGATGAGGATGGATCCAAACTCATCTGAAGTTCTTCTGGAATAATAACAGCAGCAGAAAGGAATTCCTATAGGGCGTTTAAATGTGCTCAAAACACAGCAGTATATCGAAGGTTCCTATTATGTTAAGCATGACAAGTATTTATGTTTGGAAGCTCTCCACGTTAGGTTTATGAGCTTTGGTTTAACTTTTCTCAGTTCTTTGATCTTTTACTTAAAAACTTACTTACCCATATATAATGTATATGTATAAAAGCCATTTACTAAATTGTTTTATTAGATGATAAATAATCTCTTGCCATACACAAATTAGCTCTGCCTGTTCTGCATAGGTGTTTTACTTCTGGAATAGGTAACATCTCCCGGTTGAAGAACAGCAGGAGAGATGGGTGCAAGTGTAACCCAGTCCCCCGGCAGGCTGAGGGACACGACGTTGCTCAGCCCCTTCCTTTCAATGCAAAAAAAGGAGCCTCTCATGTAGTGCCAACTGCATGTAGTGAATTTTATGTCAATGCAATTGCAGATGTAGTTGAGGAAATTAAAATAAAAACGTGTTTTTAATTCCCAATTGCAGTACTTTGTGATAAACGTAGCAGCAGGATGGAGGTGTGGGTTTAGCTACAGCAAGCTGTCAGGATGCTAGAAAGTTGTGTAATCGTAAGGGTGCTGGAGTGGAGAGCTAGAAGTGAAATCCTTGTTCTGGTCTGTAGAACTTCTCCCAGTTCCTTACAAGAACAAGAAGTTCTTGTAGAACTTCTTCCCAGTTCTGCCCGAACTTTTCCCAGGAGGGAAATATGCAGGAGTCCTTAAATCACGGTCAGTTTGGGGTGGTGTTTCCGTGCTCACTGCTTCCGTTAGGGTTTTTATCAACACATACCTGAGATTTCCATTAAACTAAAAGCATGAGGAATGCAATCTACCTGTATCTCAAGTGTGAAAGAGGAGGAACTTTTGCATAACATACAGACTGGTTTGCAGGAACATAAGGTTTTCAGCTTCCCTTAGCCCTCCCTAACACACTGCAGCAATCTGTCCCTTGAACGCTGGACCATGTCATTACTCTTAAGTCTACGAGACATCTTGAGACACAATTAAGTTTTCCAGGGCTGACTATAGAGGCTTATGATTTTAGATCTCAATGTCCTTTTTCCAACCCCGCTACCAGTGCCCCATTGCATAATAAGTGTCCTGCATTATAAAGTGGTTATTCAGGCCGGGGCTTGAGCGCTGCTGTCTGGAGGGGGTGAGAGGATTCCTGGCAGTGCCACGCGAATGGGATGGGGCAGCTCCTCAGCCCGGCCCGATCCCGCTCGGCTGCGGAAGCTCAATGGGGTTCTGTTCTGTCCTGTGGAAAATTCGGCGCCCCGGAGAGATCACAAAGTGCAGTGTTCTCTGCTAAGTGGGATGCTTGTCTAGACGGAAATATCTTTCTTTTCCGACTGCCTTGAATTTAGATT
>JAVCKT010017414.1:6296-20935 GCA_032273925.1 Rhynchotus rufescens
AGTGAAAGAAGCAGTGATGACTGGTATGTGTTTTAATGAGAGTAATCATTCTTAATGCTTATATAATGTTTCAGATGCAGATCTCAAAACACGGTGTAAATCCCATTTGCAGACGATGAGGCTGCAGCGCGGAACCGCTGTGTCCAGCAGTCGCAGCGCGTCGCTGCCTCCCCTCGCGTGGCTGCCTGAGCAGGGGGCCCGGCCGCGCCGAGGGGCCTCTGCAGCGCTCGATCGGGTCCCAGCGGAAGCAAATTCTCCCAATCTGCTTATCTACCCAAGAAGGAATTTGTGCATTATAATAGAGGCCTTTTTCCCTCGTTCCCAACAGCCAAACTAGTTCTATTCATTTTTTCCTCTGGCTGCTCCTGGCAGACACGTTCTCTTCAGGAGTGTGCTCTGAACAGGCTACTAGAGCCAAGTCATTTGTAGACCCTCTCTCCATGTGTCTGAATTTTATGTTTTAGTCTTGAATGTTGGAAAAACTTGCTTTGTTTTTCCTCTTACTTTAAACAAGAGATATATCAGAGACTAACAGCTCCTATACATTGCCAAAGTACCACAGTTTTAGAGCGATCAAGGTTAACAGTAGTTCAGTGTCTGGCTGAGTAAAGCAGAATGAGGAAATGGTGGAAGAAGTAACATAAACTTGGAAATCCTTGTGTAGAGAACCTGAGGGACTTGATAATAATTTAAGACTGTGGCACTGAACAACTTCTATATCATATGTAGGTCAAAATTATGAATTAAAAATGTTTTTTATAAGACAGCTAAGATAAAAATAAAAAGACACTTCTATACTAGACCAGTTTGTTAATGCCAAAAACTTCTTTTTTTACTTCTAGCTTGAATGGTGCAAGCTTAAAAATGGACAGATGTACATGAACTCTTGGAAAAAATTTGAGACTAGCATCAATCACCGTCAGATAAATTCTGGCTTAAGTAAAGTGGGGTGTTTTTATACCCAGATCTTTAAGGTGCTTTGGAGGAAAGAAATCATAGAATCATTATGACTGGAAAAGATCTTTAAGATCAAATTCAACTATAAACCCACTAGCACCATGCCTATTAAAGGATGTCCCTAGTGAATTGATTTGGTTATTATCAGAACTCTAGAAAAGTTTCTCATACTTATTTTTTAAGTATGAATGTAAAATATTATTACTTTATTCATTTTAAGGCTTTTTGTTTGAGTTATTACCTGAAGCAGGTAGAAATGTCAGCCTCTTGCAGGAAGGCTGTTGTGGTATTACTAGCCCTATGGATGGTTAATTTTAGCTTTTTCTAGTACGCTCTTATTTTGAAGCCGCGGTTGAGGTGCCAGCTGCTTTTCGCAGAGCCAACCATTACCTCCTATTCCTTATTTTTATTTTTTTCACTCTTTGAATGTCTCTTCTGTTAAAGAAGTAATCAGAGTAATCAGCACTGAGTTTCAAACATGGTCCTTTGTGTAGTCTGCTTAAGCACCACTTATTCCCTAATGTCTTGTTTGTTTACAGAATAGCTTGGATGGAAATAGCATTCCAATGGCAATAGCTTATTCTGAATGCAAGAGTAAAATAGTATTTCCCTCTTGTGATGTAGGAGGGTCCCAATGTGCAGGCTGGCACTTGCTTCTGGAGCCTCTTCTGATGTGAGCGATCCCCAGTCACAGATTTTGGCTTTCTGGCCTTGCTGCCCTCTGAAGAGCTCCTGTCCTCAGGGAGAGGAGCACGAGCCACCAGATGGACTTGTGCAATGATGTGCTGGGATGCAGGGCCACCTCTTCAGGCTGCTGTGTTCATCAGTCATCCTCACAGGTTACTTTATTTGAAAGGCATTTTCAGAAGTAATTAATTGCAATATGTGTAAAGCAATTTAAAAATAGTGTAAGATTTTGTTAAAATTGCTCCAGGAAGTTATTTGTAAAGGGGAAACAATTTTCTATTTTTGCAATTTATGAAGTGGCAGAATACTGTATTTAATAAATGTGCATAACTAGCTGAGCAGTTCACATGCTCCTCTGCTAAGAGTGAGGTGGTACTTCTTGCGCATGGTCGTCTTTACTCGATTATTTTCTGTTGTAACAAGTCTGTGTTGGTACTTTGTGGCTCAACAGTGTGGATTTTTGAGGGGTAACCCTGGTCTAATCTCAGTGCTCCTTGCACTGGGGAGCCTGTTTTCAACCAGCCCTGCAGGCATTGCTGCTGTAGAGGAGGTGATAAAATGCCAATACGTTATGTTGATGCTACCACCAAACTGGTGCCCATGAGATCCAGACCCTAGCGAGGACCACTCAAACAGGATTAACACAAAGCTGGACAAGCTGGGACTGTGCTGCCTGACTGCTGCAATGTCAGAGGTGTGAAGAGAGAGACCCAGAAAGGAAATTGAGATGATACTAGTACACAAGGGTGAAGGTTAGAGTCCCTATTTCATTACACAACAAATCTCTTAATAGTGTAGAAAATGAGAAAAGAGGAATTTTTGTATTAGCTGTTACTACACACACCTACCTGCAATTTTTTTTGCCTTAGGTGTAAATCATTTCATGTTTTTAAAAAGTGTGTTTTTAATTATGTAAAAGATTATTGTGAGTGACTAGGCAATGGATAACTTGTGAAATTCAAGCGCTTTTCTGTTTTTTTTTTTAATTCTACCTGATGGACTATACTTCACTGTTAATAGTCTTTCATCAGTTTTATTCTGACTGCTATATTGAAAAGTGTTGGCAGCACTTAAGGTATTTGGCCGAATGATGTGAGAGGATGTTTGGAGGCCACTTGTGGCTGAGCTAATAAGTGAGTGATTTACCTTCAATTTTGTTTTGGCAAATGGACTTTTGCCTAATTTCAAAGGTGAAGTTTATTAAAATTATGTAAGAGCTCCTGCTTGTGAAGGGAGATGAATCAGACCGGCTTCAAAGAAAGGGAGAAAAGAGGTTTTATGTCATCTGCCTTCTTCATTTTTCCTTATGTTTAAGGAAGCGGGAGCTTTCATCTATCTTGGTGTTTCTTGTATGTGGCATCTGATCCAAAACTCATCAAAGTTATTTTAATGTCTACTGCAGACCTACTGAAATTTGGTTGTACTAATTGCTAGCAAGGAATGGGGAGGATTTTATCTGAGCATTGCCTCTGCCAGGCTCCTTTGGGAGCTCTCGCAGCTGAAACACGGAGTTGCCCAGCAGTTCAGTGGGTGATTAGCCCATTAATGGTGGAATAATTCTTAAGGAGTGTATCTAAAACAAGACTAAATGATCCATATACTGTTTCTCATCTGTGAACTGTACAAAGTAGGTGTCTTCAGCAAACAGACTCTTTGCTTAGAACAAAGGAAGAAGAAAGCATGGCAAGCTCTCCCCCTTTGCACTGAAGTACAAGAAGTATAAACTTCTTTTCCTGGACTACACTTGTCATTTGATTTCTCTGCTTGCTGTCCGAGTCCGCACTGGATTTTTGTGCTAGCTTATGACAAATGACTGTATGAACAGCAGTAAGTAGAGAGGGCAAGATAATAAAGCTCAGATTTATAAAAGCTTGTCATGACAGCAGAAGTGAAGTCTTGCAGTTGAAAAGCCAACTAGGAGTCCCTCCAGCACAAGTGACCCTTCCAGACTGTCAGTAGCAGCTGTAAGATTAGTCTTTATTTTGCCCAGAGGATGGACACATTGATTGTGTTCCACAAGCTGCTCCTAGGAGTACCGCAATGCATTGTAAGCGGAAGACACAGGCAAGGTTTTCTTTGGAGAAAACTGATAAAAACCTCTGATGGGAAAGATCTGCTATTCAAAATCTGCTCTTCAGATTTGCTATCTGCTATTCTGTGATTCTGTATTTGATGTCAGGCTGACTGTGTTGCTGACAAGTTGAACTAGATCAAACCAATATTTGAATGATTAGTCTGTTAGTACTTAGCTCTGAGGTACCTCAACCTGTCCTAGGGTGACATTTGAATTAGTTGTTCATAGCTCCACTGTTTCATGTTAATAATTGCTGGGTCTCCGTGTGAATAGGAAGGCTGAGATACAATATGGACTGTGTGTAAAGTAGGTTGGTGGAAGAGCTCTTGGATGACACTTACTGGCATTTTGAGTTTGAATTACTGCTTCCTGTTTTTCTGGCTGCTAAATTTGCTCTCCCCTTGAAGTGTATATCCTACCGTTTGAAAATATCAAGCTGTTATTTTTAAAATTCTGTATATTCTTTACACGAGATGTCAGAGCACAGGGAAAGTCAAAATAGAATACACAAAACTGTACAGGTAGTAGGAAATGGGAAATGAAGAATATTGTAACATATCTAGGGAAATGATGATTTTTTCCAATGGAAGCATTTTTTAAATAATTCCTTTAAAAAAAAAAATTGTAGTATTACTCAATAGGTGAATACCCTTGCAGTAAGTAGTGTGACTAATTTGAATTGAACTCTAGATCAGAAAAATGCACCATGTATTTAAAAAAATAAAGTGAGGGAAATATTGATATTGCTGTACTTTTCATAAATCAGGATTGCTTTTCTGCTCCATACATGGATGGGACAGCCTAGTCTCTGTCAAAAACCTTTGTATAATCCTGTTTAAAAAAACAAAACAAAAAAAAAACCCTTAATCTACACAGATTATAGAATCACATGGAGCTGACAGAGCATGGTCTGTAAGGGGGCTTGTTTCATCCTTGTAGAAGGGGTTTGTGAGCTAGGCAGTGTCAATAGAACTTTCCTCTTTCAAAAGAAACTCTTCTTCAATAATGGTCATTTCAGTAGCTGACTTTTCTAGCAGTAATACTGAAATAGCTATTTTCTTAAACCTTCTGTAATAATGCTGTGTCCGTATATACTTGTTCCACAGCCTCTCTTGTCTCTTCTGTGTCTCAGCTAGTGTGAGTCCACAAATTTTGCCTGGAAGCCTTTACAGTGGAAGTGGCAGCATAATAAACACTGTAGGTGTTCAGTACCTGAAAATGCAGGGTTGTAGTACTAGTGCCTTGCTTGTTTTGCGAGGCTCTAGAAATATGAAGTTGTGGCATCACAGTCTGAGATGTTTATAAAAGCTGTAGGAGGAATCAAGGTCAGTTCTAGAATCTTTAAAAGTCATTTGCTGAGTTTGAGCTCCTGCTTTCCAGGAGTTACCCACATGTGCTGCACGCAATGAGGGTGGGTGGCCTCATGGAGGGTACTGGGCACACTGGTGAGAACCCTTTCCCAAATGACTGTATTATGGTAGTAATTCTTATGCTTGTTAGTGGTGACTGGGTGGAGACTGAAGAGTGAGTGTGTGTGTGTGATCTTGAAAAAGTGACAGGCTTTCTGTTCACTGGGAAGGATGAAAAGAATGGTGCTGAAAACATTTTCTAGTGCAAATAGCAGCTTTTTCTCTCTCTGCTTTCAGGGAAAAGAGGGAGCATTTGCTGTGTTTTGTAAGTTGAGCAAACAGCATTTGATTATATTGTCTAAGCGGGCAGCGACAGAACATTTGTAGGCATTTGCTAGTCTTGAAGAAAAATAATCTTTCTTTGAAATCTTCCTTTAGGCTAACACTCCTCCTCTTGCACAAAGCAATCTTAACCTTCCCTGTTGCCAGTAGAGAACAAATTGTTCTGGCTAGAAGGAGACAGGCAGGAGGGCTCTGTCTGCTCGCACAGCCACGGCCATTAGATCACGTGGTGGAAGAGCAAGGCAAGGTGAGAGACATCTGCAGTGGCATTTTACAGGTACCTCGTTATGTGCATCCTAAGCTTAATTTTCCCCTGCCCTATCTATGGTCTCCCAATATCTGACAGTATCAGTCTCAATAGCTGTCACACCTTGCTTGCTCTGCCTTGATAGCGTGAGGTAATGCAAGAAGGTCTGCCTTCTGCAAGAAGGCTGATTCAGAGCCAGCCTTTCCTGTGCTCATCCACCCTGGATGGACATCTTCGGAGACTGAGGTCTAACAGCTGATAGGCTGCAGCTTGAGATGGGCTCCAGTTAGGGTCTCCCTTTTATTCCTGTTTTCCTCTAAAACCACGTGGGCTGAATGATGATGTATAAACCACCAGATATGCTTTCTTACTCGATCTTCACCAAGATTAGGGATGGTATCACCTTTTTTATAATTATTTTTCAGCACTGTGTTCCTAGTTTTAGGAAAGACATTTTAACTGCCCAAACAACTTCATCTGAAACTAGCAGGATCACTTCTTTGCATCTATGACCTTGTTCTCCTGGCAGTCAGATATATCTGTTTTTCTGTATTTGGTCAATTCAGTCTCCCAAGTGACTGCTCACTTTCAGAAGGGATGGAGAAACGCTAAATGCTGAGTAGTGTGAGAAAGTCAGCATTTGTTCTTTGCTCCATCCTTTCCTCAAATGCTTTAGTGGTTCTGTTTTCATTTTTAATTTGCTGTTTATGCGAACTAAATCTTGGGACTTTCACTATGTTTTCTATTAATATCAAAAGATTTTGTTAGCAATGTTTTTCAAGATGAGCTTTTCCATTTTAATTTCTGGCGCTTACTATTTTCTGGAAAAAAATCTTGTAGATGTAACTTTACTGTTTATTTTCATGGCATAAGAGGAAGAATTTTGGATGCTTTTTATTTATTGTGGTGTCCTTGAGAAGACAAGTTGTGTCTGCAACAGACCTGACCTTGTCTTTGTACTCTGATAATTAGGAAACCTTATTCAAAGCTGGTCGTGATCTTCATTCTCTGGAGATTTGAATCTTTCAGATGCATGAAGCTCATTTCAGAGTAATTAAATTCATAAAGATTTTTCTGAACATATGGCGGAATTGCATCTTTTTAATTTGAGCTGTGCTCTTGACTGTGAACCTTCCGTGGCTCCGGACTTGCAGGAGTTACAGAGCTGGGAGATGGATGGTGTTGCTGCTGCCCTGGTCGCAGCACCTGCTTGCAGCGTGAGGGAGTTGCACGGCTGGGGAGGTCAGTGGTCCCAATGTGGGAAGGCTGCGATGCAGCCGGCCGGGAGGAAACCAGCCAGTGAAGAGGCTTGCCTGGGAATCACACTGCGGGTCGAGGGCAGAAATGGAAGTTCGACTTGTTTTTCATGGCTCCAGCTAATTTTCTACCTACCAAACACTGGTGCCATCTCATACTTCCCTCATTCTGACCCGCAGCTTTCTGGCCTGACCTGGACTACTGGTCCATGCAAACAGATGGACCCAGCCACGTGTCCTGCATCTGTTCCATGGGTGCCCCCTTGTCAGGTAGGGCACAGCACTGCCTGCCTCCCCGAGTCTTTGCTCGCCTTCCCCGCCAAGCAGCCTGCCCTCGCTGCTCCTTGAAACTGTCATCCTTTCTTAGGTGAAGATCAGGTGGAGCCAGACAAAAATACCCTGCTGGAGGCAATTTTGAATGTATGTAGTAGGAACCACATTTAGGAATTACCTTATATTGTAATGCAAGGGATTTTTTTGGTTGTTGTTTTTGCTTATAGCTCTCTTGCAATATTCTGTGTGTCCTCCTTGTTCTTTAAAGTAGGTGTTTTCTCTGTCTCTACTGCCAGCCTCATCACAGCTTTGAGCTGGGAATCAGTCAGAATGAAGGAACAGTGTAAGGATCTAAGGGTAGATTAAGGGTTTGTCCTGTTTCTACTGGCATGGGTCACCTCCTGATACTGCTTTAACAGTCTTTTGTCATGTAAAGGTAACCAAGAGTTTAAGCCAGGCCACTCCAGTTAGTTTTTTTTTTCTTTGAATGCCTCTCTCATAGAGTAGCAGCAGTCAGAGGTGTGAAGAGAGTGTGTAATTTTGTGGTATGAGTCGTGCATAGTATTCTTAAATTTTGCTACTGTAATAAATCCTTTTAAAATCTTGCTTGAATATAGGATTTTGTGTTAGAAGGAAAAGCAGTATCTAATTTGGAAAACAAAAGGTGATGAAAGGAGCTGCTTCTGCAGAGAAACTGGGGCATACTAATCGACATGCATAAGTTTTCTACATGAGCTGTATAAAGGATTTTCCACTTTCTGAACTGTCAGTTGGATCCGTGCAGGAGCATTTTGGCAGTCTCCTCCTGTATAGTTTGTCATATGTCTCTGTGATGACTTGTAACTCTATGGAGGGAGGAAAGGATGAGTGAGGAGGAACTAACGAATGTTAATTTAAAAATATGCTCAATATATGTCATTTAGACGTGTTGCACCTTGCAAAGAAGCTGATGCCTTTTAAGTAGGGATCCTGCAAGGCAGTGTGGGTGGCACTGGAGACACTGCCGGCTCTGCAGAACTGCACTTGCAAGGCAGAATCTCCCCTGATTTGTAATTGCTCTCATGAAAAAGAAGGAAAAAAGAAAAGAGGGAGAAAAAGAACCTTTTCAGCTAGGAACTGAGTTTATTATCTGGGGCACCTATTTCCTGATGCTTCTGAGCAGATTGCCCTGGAGAACAGAATACTCGGCGGAAAGCTGCCTAGATGGGATGTGGTGAGATGTGGTCAAGGAGGGCAAAGCTCTTCCTGGGTCACCTAAGCTCCAGTGAAACCCCATCAAGAAAACAGCATGTATTTGTATGGAGGTTTCTGTTAGCTGAGACTTTTGATTTACACTCTAAATAGTGTTGGTTACTGGTTCTGATTCTGACATGAGCAAGACTGGCTGGAAGTGCAGAGCAGCAGCTGAGCTCTCCCTCCTCTGTGTGGCTGCTCTGTTTCAGGACATTCGGGAATTTTGCTGTGTAGAATAACTGCAGTGCCCCCTTCCAGGGAACTGTTAGTGCTACTTCAGATAACACTAAGGCATGAAGACCAGCTAAGACAAACAGGTTTATAGAGGAAACTAGATCCTGTAGGATCTCCTCTCCTCAGTTCCACTGAAGCAAAGGAGCATTTTGATTTCCAGCAGATTAATGTGATTATCAAGCTTGTCCAAAGAGCCAGGAGCATTTAGAAATTCTGGCTTCTCTTCCATGTGCTGCTGTCAGGCTTTAGAAGAACCCTGAAGCCTTTGTGAGGTGTTAAATTGTTGCTTAGGCTGGATGTAAAATGATCCTCAAGTGCAGCAGACACAGAGGTCCAAAGAATTGGTTTTCTTATGGTAGCTTTATCTCAGAGCAATGCATGGTGCTATAAGCAGAAGAAACAATAATTTCAATACAGCTGCTTTAAAAAGAAAAAAGGTTATTCGGGAATAGACTTGAGCCTGCTTCTCTGGACTTCACACTCTGAAAGTTCAGGATCCAAATAGGTAACTTCATTTGCTTTATTTTCTAACCTCCTGCATGGTAATCACATGGTGTGTGAAGTCACTTGTTGGCAGTATACCTGTCCAATACAGCTTGGAGTTGATACTGAAGTAATTGTAACTATTTTTGTTATGTGAATCTCTTATGCATGAGTATACAAACATTATAAAGCAATGAAACTTTGAGCAGTGCTTTTATCTTGCAAAGTGAGCAAATACTGATTGAAGGAAATCAGCCGCTTTGACAAGCTGGTAAAAGGCTTCATAGTCTTAATGAGCCATCATTCTCTGACCTGTTTTCTCAGAAATATGTATGTATTTCCAATTGGCAGAGGATGACTCTGAGGTCATTTGTAACTTCTTTAAGGTTCGTATGGCATACACAAATTTCTCCACCTAATCTATTTAATAATTATGTGGGCATATATTCTGTTTTTTAAAATATGATTTTTGCTTCTAGAATGCAGTCTGGTCTCATTCAAGCTCTACTTGTCTCTGCAGTGATTGGTATTAGATATATTAAAATACTTTGGAATAGCATAATACAACAAATATGAGTATGTCTCATCTTATGCAGTACTTGTGCTCTTCATGTTTTTGTCTGTTTTTCACTAGGTAATATAGTATCTCTATATAATAGTTTAATACATTGAGTGAAAGACTGAGGAATGCAACTTAAAATTAGAAACAGCCTGCTGCACTAAATCTCTGAAAAGGCTGTTCAGAAGATACCACCAGTATCATAAAAGTGTATCTCAGCACGGGGATGAGCTGCTGCTTTTCCATTTACTTCAGTTACGATTTTCAGCAGCCAAAGACTTTCTGAAGTATTTGAGAAAACATAGGCTCTTCTTAAAGAGGCAAAAAGGAATCTAATAGATGCCAAATTAATTTGCTATTTCACTTTTTTTTTATATTCCTGTAGAGTATTTTCAGTTTTTCAGTGCTTTCCAGATAGATGTAAAACTTGTTTGTTCCCAGAAAAGATGAGAACTGCGGAGGTTAAATTCTTATTTTCTGTGTTCTGAGGGGCGCCAGTGACAGGAACAGAAACAAAAATCTTTGAGTCTTAATCATGTGCTTTCTCAAAGCATATATCCCGTTAGATAAAAGTGGAGTGTTGTGTTGTCTGTGTTTTAGTCAAGAATGTGTGCAACTTTTTTAGGGTGTCTCCAGCTTCTCTGGGTCTGTACTGCAGTATCTTTCCAGTGCATATGTTCTTATACCACTGAAGTCCAGGGAATGTTGTGTATCAAGAGAGGAGGGAAAAAAAAACAAAACAAACATACATTGTTAACAGAACCAAATTTTTGTCAAATAGCATTTTCTTTACCAGTCTACCAAGAAAAATGTTTAAGGTAGCTTCAGTCCTAAAGAAACTAAATGCCATTTTCTTCATATACTTTACTCCCTCTGTTTAGCACTGGTCTTGGGAGCCTCTTATTGGAACAGTTGGTTTTATTCTAATGAATATGATTACCTTATATTTCGATTGAAGCGATGGAAAGCCAACCAAGAGCAAAAAAAAATAGTAAGAAATTTTATATAAGAAAGTGGAGATGGGGTAGCTACAGTCTTGCTTTTCTTAGACAAAAGCATAAATCTGAGCTGGAGTCTTACAATATGTCACTGGTTTAACAAACACCTTGCTTTGTCACGCATCCTGTCAGCCTAATAAAGATCTAAGCTCCAAGAAGGTTCTCTCAGTGTATAAGAAACAAATTTAACAGGATTGCAATTTCCATTCTTTCAACACATTCTGCCTAGATGAGTGTAGCTCTTCAGCATGGATCTTTAGGGATTATATTATTTCAAGTGTAGTTTTACTCAGCACCTTTGAGACTACTGCTGTGAAATCAAGTACCTGTAGGAAGAAATCAGTCTTCTAATCACATTTTTCTTGCCTCTTAACTTTACACTTTTTGGATCAAAGTTTTTAGAAATCTTTATTCTCTATGAAGTTGTATTGTGGCTACAAATACTGTGTAGGGAGGTGGGCTTTCAAGTCTGCACAAGCTGATGATAAATCTGCTCTGAAAAACGTGTGTGCTAGAGCCACTTAGGTGGGTTTAGGAGTGACCCTGTCTCTCTAGATAAAAATACGTGGCACAAAATGAATGCTGAGAGAAGGATGTAAATGTAAGAAAGCTTATGTTTAATTGGTACACTGTTTTATGGAATATACACAACATAATTAGGATATTTGCCCTCCATCAGCAGATTACTTGCAAACAAACACTGAAGCCAACTTGAACTAATGTCAGAAGTGATCATCAAGTACCAACTGCTATTGGAGATGGTGTCCTAATCATGAAGTAGTATTCTTGGAATAGCCTACTAAGAAGCTAACTAATAAGGCATATACGGGTTTTTACAGTGCACATCTGTTAATTCCAATTTGTATATTGTAAAACATGCTCCTTCTCCTTCCCCTTAGGGCACATGGCAATGGCCAAGTAGCATAATCTCTGCTGAGGGTGTTTCTGCAGTATTTACAGCTGTTCATTGGAACATAACCAGAGCACGTAGCATTTTGCAAAGGACTGCTGCTTTTGTAATAAGCACAGTCAAGTATTCCAGCCTTGGATCAGTTTGGATAGTCTTCACTTAAAAGATGAAATAAGTAACCAGTTCTTTCCATGCTTGTTTACACCAGCTTTAAACATTAAAGACCGACTCAACCTTAATTTATAGATGACTGCTGCCTTTAGCTTTTGTCTAAGGAAGCCAGGAAGCAATTGCTCTTGTGCCATTGCAATGGCAAAGGAAATTGGAGCTTTTAATTCTCGTAGACTGAAATGACAGTTCATCAAGTGATCACTTTCACATTAGGAACTTTCTTGGGTTTAAATTAAGGACTTGAAAAAACAGCAATGGAAAACCTGTCCTGCCAAGACTTTCAACATGCACCTCAATTTCAGGCACATCCAAACAAAAAATTTCAGTGGGAAAGCTGCGGAGGAAAGTGCTTTTTATCTGAAGAGATTCCTGTTGGTGGGAGGCTGAGTACAAAACAGAACAGCCCTTGTCCTGCTTTCTGACACATTCTTTAAATAGAAATTACCCCAGTTTGAATGTTAGCAATTTTCTGCCATGTGTTTTGGATAATTGTATGAATATCCTTGCACAGCAGTTTATTGGCACCTAACAAATTCCTAGGAAGCTTCCCAAGAAAGATCCATTTTGACCTAAGAAGTAGTTGTGTTGAAGAAATTGCCTTTGTTCTGTGGACCCTTGTTTTCACTTTGCCTTCTTATACCTGAACCGCTCCCACCTTAATCTGCTTCAAAGCCAAATATCATAACTTCTGCAGCTGGTAACTGGTTAAGCTTTTTAAGGACCACTTTTATTATCTTTCTTTTAGGAGAGCATAATCCTAATTTAAAAAGAAAAAAAAAGGTCTGAGCAATATTCTGACTGTTGTTGTTCTATTGGTGCAACAGTGTTAATTGGAAATGAATCAGCCGTGGTGGGCAGGCTGTCAATACCTGGTTTAATTATATCATCTTTGACCATGAAAGGAACACAGTATGTGGAGCCTCTCAGATCTCTGAGGGACACACACCTGGGGTGGTGAATGGCTGCTTGAAGTGATACTTATAAATTACTGATTAATAAAACCTCTTTTTTTTTGAGGGAATGTAAGAAATTCTGTGCTAGACAAAAGGGTGGCCATCCAGGATAAAACTTTCAATGGGAAACTGTATTATTGTAACATGTTAACTGCATCATTTTTCCTATACATAACAAAAAGGCTTTACCACTTAAAATGTTTTTTATATAACTGGTAAGTAAATGTAAAACCTTCCTGATCAAGAAGATAAAAAACAGCAACAACAAAACCCACAAGTATAGAAGCAAACTAACCTCCAGGTCCTCCACCATATCCATTATACCCATCACCAAATCCACGGCCACTTCCGTATCCGTCTGTTGGAAGAAATAAGCAATCTCAATTCACCAGCAACAAACTAACTGAAAGATTTTTCTGCAGCCCCTATCATCCTGAGTTGAGACACTGCTGATTAAGTCATAAACTCGCACATTTAGAGGGAAAAAAAAATATTATCATTACTGTAAATTTTATACTTTCTTGCCTTCATGAATCAGCAAGTTTTAATTCTGGACTCAGGAAGCCTTAACTGACATTCAGAATTTCACTTCTTAGCTTACATGTAATGTAAGCAGCCAAGAGCTCCTCCCATTTTAAAAGCCACTGAGAACTCCATATAACTGCAGGAGAGATATCTCCAAACTCTCTAGCAAATTTCTGTCCTTAGTTATTAATATAATCCTGAAAAAAACGCTCGCTAAGTGTGCACATCTTGAATCTATATATTAAGAGATCTGCTATGTACTTTTTTCCTAAAAAACACAAAGCAAAACCCTCCAACTACCACACATTTATAAGCTACTGCTGATTAAATTCAAGTTACCCCAAATCAAAAGTGATATAAATAAGAAAAAAAAAAGTTACAAACATGCCTGTCTTACCGGCTCCCCCTCTGAAATTGCTGCCAGGTCCGGGACCGAAGTTGCCACCACCTCCACGCCCATCACCAAAGCCGAAGTTCCCTACAATCATTTCAAGTTTCAAGTTGAGGGCAAACTAATCAAGCCAAACCCAGAGACATACGAAGCCTTAACCAGGACTTGCACATACCTCCTCTCCCACTCCTAGAATTCTGAACTTCCTGCATTTCCTGCCTGGAGAGGGCTTTCCGTACTTCTGCATTATGGCCATTGATGGTGTGGTACTTCTGCACTGTGACCAGGGAAGAGAATGACCATTTAATTATCATCCGGGAACAACCAACAGTATTAAGCTTCAAAAATACCGTAACTTCCAAATTAATCCAAGCTTTTAGTATTACTTAATAACAATTAAGAGAAAAACAGCAGTCATTTAAATAGTAGCACATGCTCCCACACAATTTGCTAATACTGTGATGTTGCAAATACTCATGCAAAAGAGCAGTCTGAATTTATCTTAAACAATTACCATGACAATAATACTATCAAGTGATAGTGAAGCAAAGCCTACTTACATACAATTTTATCCACAGGATCATGGTCATCAAATGTAACAAAGCCAAACCCTCTCTTTTTACCGGACTGTCTATCAGTAATGATTTCAATAGTATCAATTTTCCCATATTCCTCGAAGTAGTCACGAAGGTGGTGCTCTTCAGTATCCTCTTTAATACCACCAACAAATAATTTCTTCACAGTAACATGAGCACCAGGTTTTCCAGATTCCTGTTAAAAAAATATATCCCCTAGTAACTATGAAGATAATTTCATAAATTAGCATTTTCCCAAGACTTCAGGGGTTTAATCCTGATAATTAGAAAGATTGAGATATTGAGGTAACTGGCTGATGATGCATATCCTGGAAACATCTCTTCTGACTGTGAAGAGGACAGGAGGGGCCCCACCTCCCCTTCATGTAATGTTTTAAATATACTGATAAAAGTACTTAAAT
>JAVCKT010017421.1:5731-22705 GCA_032273925.1 Rhynchotus rufescens
GTCTTCAGTTTGTCTAACTTGTCCAGATTGTCTAAACATTTTGAATTATCAGTCTTCCAGATTACTCAGTTTCCAGGATAAATTTCATAACCATGAAATGGATGGAAATAGGCCATTAAGCACCAAAATGCAACCAGTCAGAGAACACGTGACACTATTGTTCATGCATGTTTAAGAAAGAATGGCAGCTGCTAGGGGCAGGGCATAGAAATGCACAAGGAGAAATGTCATAGGAAAGACAGCAGAGGGCATGCATGAGAGCAAAGTCATGGGAGAAATGTGAAGAGACATTTCTGGAGAAAGGAACCAGAAGAGGCAAGCAGAAGGGGTCAGACTTGGAGGTGTAGTCCTGGAAGGAGGTGCTCCATGCCCGGGGAAGACACCTCAGAGAAGCTGTATGATTTGGAGGGACGCACAGCAAAGCAGAGGGAATAAACAAGAAATCAGAAGCATTGGAAGAAAGTAAGAAGAAAGGAGAAGCACGGTGAAACCATCCTACAAAAGAGGCCAACATCCTATAGCTCTTAAAGAGCTTGGGAGGGGCTTGGTGTAACATGTAGCAAAACTAAGGAGACTGGGAAGGTTGTAGGGGAGAAAGATTTTGAACTGAAATTGAGCCTGGGAGAAGAAAGTTGTTTCTTTAATTCATTCTGTTTTCTTTATTTCTTAGCACCACAATGGGTTTATGTTAATTGGCAATAAATTAAGCTAAGTGAAATTTCTTGAATCAAGGCTGTATTGCCTGCGACAACAATGCAAATTTAAAGTTTTAAGATTCAAATATCTTGTGTCTACTTCTGCAATTATAGTTGCCTGTAGTAGCAAAACATTGAAACTTCTGGCAAAGATCCATAGCTTGCACTGCTGTGTATTCTTGGTCTTTTATCATTTGGAGTTTGTGGTGAACCTGTCACCTTAAAAAAAAAAAAAAACGTAACTGGAATGAACAGACTGGGAATATGGGGTTCTTGTGGTATATACTCATTCCATGAAAGTCATTGCTCAGTAAAGACTGAAAAATAGAGAGTGCAATCTACAGAGATGAAAAGTTCATCACGCTCTGTCTTACCATTGAAATAGTTCTAGCAAAATGAGACTGAAGAAGACCAAACATAAACTTAGGAAGGGCAGTAAATGAGTCATATTTTTTCTCCCAAGAAGTGTAGATTTTTCAAGATCTTATTATGGGCATAGCTGTTAGAAAGTGGATGAAATATAGGCTGTTCATAAAGATATTTTCATGTGTTCATTTTATTTTTTTCACTGCTGGTACAACACCTTCAGGAGAAACAAAAGAGAACATTCTTCTTTCTTGCTTCCCCCAGCTAGTAAGACCTTCTTGCATATTCCACAGTTTATAAATTTTATAACAATATGTAAGCAAAACCAAGAGAAGTGTAATTGGAAAGAATGTCCTCCTTAAGAGTGCAAGAAATATTCATCTTTTTTTAACTTTGCCTTGCTCAACTATCACAATGAAAAATGGTCTAGAACAACCCTTTTGTCACCTTTACTCACTCTTTGAACTGTTACAGTCACTATGAACTAGTTTATACATAATTAACCCTAAATATAGTAAGATAAAAATTACAGATAAGGACTGAAGCCATAGTTTACTTTTTGAATTATGTTCTGAATAAGGCAATATCATATTTTATAATTAATTTCTGCATGCAACAGAAGGTTGCTGGATTGAAAACAGGGAGAGGAAGCACTAGTCTTATCCAAGTTATTGCAATTATGAGTATTTCTTGTGTTTTGAGTTCATGTGTACATCTTGATTTTTTCCTGATTGTCTATGGATAAGAAACCTGATAGACTCTTTTTTATATATTACACACATACACACACTTTTGCATGCTCCTCCTTTTTATTATCTTCCTCTTTTTACTAAGAGGAATCTCAGGTACATAGTAGGGGGAAAGCTAAGCTGATCTTCAGTCTTGATGACCAGATGAAAAAGTGTGGAGTGCAACATATAGGTACATTTGACTCAGAGTAAAGGAGGGACCATGAGCCACAAGTCTTGAGGTCGAAGCACAGGATGAGGCAAAAACTGTGATGATGATTTTTAGATTGTAGGTGCTAACTTGAAGCTAATGATGGAAACAGAATTTTTCTTTTTTTTATATTTTTTTCTTTTAATCCTATTGCTTGAAGAACTTAATACTTATATTTCAAAGGTTTTTTCTTTATATATGGATATAATTTTACTCTTTAATTATGTTCTGTGAGTATGTTCTGTATGGCAGCACACACTTTGTAATGATAATAGTTTGTAAAAGGTAATCATATAGCTTTTAATAGCATCTACTGGAAGAGCAATAACCAGAAAGAGAGCTACAGGTTTGAGAATGACCATTTCCCCATTTACCTTTTCAAAGTAGTAGTTAGCTGCTTTAACTTTTTTTTTTCATTTTCCTCACTTAAATGTGTGCCATTATTTTTCTCCTATTAATCTCTAGTAACAGTATTGCATATTTTTATTTCCTTTATTCATAAAATAATACAATTTGAGGGGAATAATGAAATACGATATTGTTGTACCCCAGGGAAGATGATAAGCAAAATGGGAGAGCTCATTTTCTTTGTCTCAGTCATTTCTCTTAAGGTGCTAATTTGCCAAAGTATTTCTAAATTACTTCTTATACTCCAACTATTGTATTCTGGTATTGGATAAGCTTTTATGAAGAGCTTTAAAATATCACTGGTAAATGTTTACTCAATGTTTCATGTTTGATCTTTTTTTGTAGGATCTTTATACTAAAGCTGGAATTTATTTTCAATGACTACATATAAATGCAGCACACGCTCTACTTCCTAACAGATGCCATCTGTAAAAGCATTTACTTTAAATTAGTGGAATAAGTAATCAAAAGGGCTTTGTACTTAATGCAGAACTTTTGGTGACTATTAAATGCTCATTAGAGGGTGTTTTTGCTGTATGACTGTCAAAATCAGCAGGACGTTTATGTTAGATTTCCTGAGTGGGTCAAGATTGAATATGATTTTACAACTTAAATAACGTAAATGAATGCAGGTTATTTCAGAATCTCCAGATGTTCTTTAAACTCCCTGCCCCTAAGCAAAACTTACAGCCAATTTAAATTTTGCAACAACATTACTGTGCAGATTTTTACTTCAAACATTTAACAACTCTTAGTACATTCCACTATTTTATACCTTAACCATCACAAACAAAAGTGATGAATATTATTATAACAGAGGCCTGTTTCTGCAAACTTTATATTAAAAATAGTAGTTCAGAATTTTTTTCTTTCTTGAAAAGGCTTTTGCTGGGTCAAAAGCCTTACAAAATGTTCCTTAAAAAAGGAACCTTTGGGGGTCTACCTTTGATAGCTTGACTAAACTGGACTTAATTTAATCTAAAAACTAGGTAACTACTGAAAAAAATGTTCTGAAGGTAAACAATAGCTTGAAAGTCAGCTATGTATTCTAAGGTTTACGTAAGTCCCTTTGTGTTCATACAGACTTAACAATAATTTCTTTGTCATTAACAATAATTTCTTTGTCAATAAGTATATCTACCTACATCCCGGTTTTGTTATGTTGCACATAGTTATGCTAATTCTAACCTTTGAAGATGGTAATATCTGCCGTGAAGAAAGCAATAAAGGTAGATACAGAGACAGCTTATAAAGTTTGGTGAAAACTGCATAAAGTGGACTCTAGGCAATATATTTTCCTTTATAAACTTCCACTGGACAATAATCAGGAGACGTGTACACAGTGCAATGGGGTTGTTTAATGATATAGAGAATATGTCTTTGAACACTTTGGCTGAAGTTATAAAAATATTAAAATATCAGCATCACTGGCTAAGATTTGAAGAGAGACTTAGAATTCAAGATTTTAAATCACCTTTTTAATCAGGCTTCCTCTTAACTATTGAAGGCAAGAAGACAATTTAACTCTCTATAAGCCTCTATAAATTCTAAGAAAATGCCATTATTTTTTTCAAAAAGAATCACTTTGAAAGGGAACTCTAGACGGCTTAATAACCCACGAGAAAAACATGGGAGAAAAAGGGATCATATCTTTTTACAACCACATATGAAAGTAACTTTTTTAGCAGGGGATGGGGAGAGGTTTAAACCCTTTGGATTCAACTGGGACTCAAAATGTATTTTAAGTTCAAAACACAGGAGAAAAATATTTCCTATCAGCATTTTGCATCAGTCTTTTGTTTTGTTTTGTTTTTCCCTTGCTCCTCAATCTAGTTTTTGTAGTCAGAACACTGTTAGAAAAAAATATCTTTTAATTCTCTTTCTGAGACTCTACTGCTAAGTGGATAGTTCAAAGTCTGCAACTTTAAGATATAGGCTGTTCCCTGTTTAAGAAAGAAAACATCTAAAATTAGCAAAATGATGGACAAACACTTCTGTGTACTCTTATGTATATTTAAATATTCACTGAGGATAGTAATTCCTGTCCTGCTGAACTGAGTTTAGCCTTATATTAGTTAAAATCAAATTTTGCCTCTGTGATAACTTGAGCGTGTTTAACTTGAAGTTGAGTTTGAATATTTTTTTAAATGCTTGCATTTTATGCAATTTATGTTTTATGTATATTTATTTCAATTTAAGAGTGCTTTCTTTGAAAGGAATTATATTTAAATTCTCATAAAACTCAGGTTATGGGAAAATGAAATAAATTGAGGAATAAAAAGCCTAACTGTGCAGATTTTAGAACTAAATTACCTAGAAAAGCATTGTTTTTGCAAGTAGATAATGCCTGAATATCCTAATAGCATATTGTCAATATTATACACTACATAAATATATTTAAAGATATTTCAGTATTTGTATACAAAAGCCTGGATGTCCATTCTGTCATAAATATGTGACTGAGAATATCAATCGATAAAAAAGTACATTTTGTTAGCATCAAAAATGCTTCTCCAGGGTAAAATTAAGATAATCATTCAGAAAATATGTGGAAGTCCTATGCTTGGATAACATTAATCCTCTGTCTTTATGCTTCCAAGATTCCAGATCTCCATGTGGTAAAAATGGCACAGCAGCAAATTCACAGAAAGTCTTTATATTTTATATTTCTTCTGTAGGTACTATTTTTTTTGCTAAGGCTTAAGGGAATAATAGTCTTAAATAACAGCATAAGTAGTTAAAACATTGTTAAATATGAGCATTCCTCTATATTTTCCTTGAAAATTATTTTCAGTTTGATGTTATTAGTGAGATAAAATTTTGCTCTTTTAAAAGAATCTGTGTGGGTATACCAGCTGTTCACTTGTAATTTTCCTTTATGTCTGATTATTTGCAGATTTAATTCAATGTCTGTCTTTAATCACTTTTAATTCAAATTAGTTAGGTTGTAGAACCAGATACCTAAAACTTGAAGTCAACAGGAAAGTTTCAGTGGAACAATGACAGGCATCAATAAAAAACTAAATGTCAGTTTTATAAATATATGTTTAAAGTGAGTGATGAAGGGACTGTGCTTAAACTCCTAGTCCAGATTTGAAGACTAAATAAACAACATAGCAATTATTAGCCTAATTGCCTAATCATCAATAAAACACTGAATACCTATAAGAGATATGAAATATCTTAACTGCTTTTTTTCAAAAACAACAAGATTTGATTCCTCTGTTCTGTGACCTAAGTGACACATTCATACAATGAACCAATCAGTGGAGCTATGAAACTGTTTCTGCTAAGCTTTAAAAAAACATACACTTTTTTTTTTTTTTTTATTCAAATTTATTCCATTCCAGAAAGGATGGGTTTCCTCTTACTTTTTTTTCCACTTATAATATCAATAAACCATTAATATGGTAATAACTGGCCTGTCATCATAGGCTTAACCTTCTAAAGACTAATGTATAGTGGAACAGATGTGTAGAATTAATGGGAAAAAAAAAAAGGAAAAAAATACCACAAACTTGTATTTGTTTAGAAACTCTCTGAAAACATGTCTAATGTATAACCCAGGTGTTGATTTTAAAATTCAGTGACAAAACAAAAGACCACACAAAAAAAAACCCAAAAAAACCCAAAACCCTGACAATCATATCTCTCTGAATTATCTTATATTCTTTTAGTTGTTGACTCACTTCATAAAGCAGACGACTGAATGTTTCCTTTCAATTGACCATGCAGCAAATTTAGTCTTCAAAGGCTGTAGCTTCATTTAGATTTTCTTTCTAAACAAAGATTTCTAAGTGTGTGTTTCAGCAGCTGCCTTGTCAGGTTTCTGAAAGAAAAAAATTAAAGCTCTACTATATTTATTCCAAGTTCTTCTCTGTGACTGATCTACTATGAGAGTTAATTTTATTTTCTGTTTATCAGGAATGAGGCTTATCAAAGACGCCGTATGTAAGTAATTATGGAAGCTATCACACAGATGGTGGATAATAACGAGTAGCTGGGGAGAATAATTTCTTCCTTTTGACAAGTAAAGAGAAATGGCATTTGACTTCTCTTCAGAAATGATAAGACTCAATGCTTGTCAGAGATGTAGTCTGCTTCCATTTTTCTAAGGAAAGGAAACTTAATGTTGGTAATCAGCTTGTCTTTCAGAGAACCATTAATTGACCTGTTTCAGTTTAACATTTTATTAGCTTTCAGATTCCAAAGTGGTTACCGCAACTTGGAGAGGTGTATTCATGGAACAGAGTCTAAGAGAGAGGAAACAGGCACTGCCTTGTGTTTCTATTATTCTCATTGAGAGGAGCTAGAGAAGACAGACAGACTTGCCTTACCTGCTGCTCAGATTCCTTTCTCAAAGGCAGTGCATTCTGAAATTTCTGTTTAAATTGCAGGTCTTTGGAATGTTTAAACATGTTGTTATTTGCTGATTTTTATTGCTGCTGAATGTAAGAAAGTTAAATCAGAGACAGCACGTATGGCCATATGTTTAAACTAACCTGTACAATAGGAGTAAGTCTAGTAACCGTGGAAGCACATTAGCCTCTTATATAATGAGACTAACCCTTCAGTGACACTCTTGTACTCTTCCTAACACAAAGGAGGTTACCTATTCTTGCCAAACCAAAAGCAAGTATTCTGAAAATCAAAATGAAAATTTGAAACAAGGCGGGATTTTTCTGTTAGCTTTAATGTAAAACAGAAAAGGAACTTCAAGGGGAAAGAGGCTCAAGATGTTTGATAATTAAGGAGAACACTTTTAAAAGATTTTAAACATCGCTAGCATTATGAAACTGTCTTTTTGTTCCTGCTGAACAGGTAGTGCTGTTTTTGAAATCTGTAGATTGTGGTGGAGAATTGGTTTTCAAGGTGTGTTTTCACTTAAGTAAAGCAAAACAGACTTTCCACATCTGATCCATGAACTTCATCTACTTTCCAGCACTTACTACTTTCTGACACCTAGGACTGTTTTTGTGAAATTTTCATACCTTGTGTTTTGTCCCTACAAAATTGAAATGATCCACTCAAATCACTAGACTGCCAGTATAATTTGTTTTTAATAGATTTAGTTTAGTGAGACAGATATTAACATATATGTTATCATACTTCTCTTTATAATGAAGATGGATGCAGCAGAAAAGACAAGGATGGGAAGAGCTGTAAATAGTACAGAAAGAGAATGAAATGGCTCAAAACATTGGACCTTCAGGGACAAAAAGAGCCTCAGTGAAAAATAAGAATACAAAACTCAAGAACCTCTATACTCCTCTCAGTCAATACTACTGATCACTAGTACACTCACTTTGCATTCCTGAGACTTCTTTGAATATGTGTTTTGCTAAATTTAATTTACGTATGTAATTTATCCCTGCTGCTTGTATCAGGGATGTTGCTCTGAAGAGAGCTATCTGACACAGATAAAGCAAGTTGGATTCTTGTAGCTCACTGAGTATACATTTATGTTTTGCTGTGTCCTGGTTATTTCTGTTGAAATAATTTAGCAGAAAATGATTAAGAAAAGAGATTGGTAATATTTTCAAAACCTTATGAAAAGTTTGAGTAAATTAGCTTTCTACTTGTGGTGAAAGTTCATTCACTTAAAGGCAATAAATCAAATACAAGGGCAGGGGACAGTGTTATCTACAGTGGATAGTGACTGTTGTACATTTAAATTTCAGCTTTGGTTTGTGAAGCATTGATACTCAGCAAGACAAGAGGGATGACAGATCCCTGAAGTTTACTGCTACAAACATCAGACAGTATGTCACTAATGAGAAATGACCAAGTAGTTGTCTCACCAAGAAGTTAGAGGAGAAATATTCAAATGTTTGCAGAAAAAAAAAAAAAGAATGGGTAAACATTCTATATTATCTTGGTTATATTTGTGTTGTCCATTTGCTTTCACTTCACAAGAAATTAATCTTTTGTTAAACCAATTAATTATTTGTCAGTGGGAATATAAGGCTCATTGAATACATGGTTCAATTTAAGGCTTTCTCAGGTGTTTGGGTAAGAATTCGAGTAACTGTTTATTAGTGATCCAAAACTTGATCCACTCCTTGCAGCTGTCAAGAGAGGAGTTACAGAAAGACTGCATAATTTACAGCATATTTAACATGAATTAAATGGTTGTGGTCTGGGTATAGATGCCACTCTATCCTTAGGTGTGAATGTGCCCTATGAAAATGAACCTTGATCTTCTAGAAATTTTCATAGTGTAATTAATGATCAGAACATCATTGCAGACAGAAATTATATATTAAATTAGATCTTCTTAGAATTAAGACAAAACAAGTTAAGGGATAGTCATAGCAGTAAATATCACATAGATGTACTTCTGGAAAAGGTTTTTATACCCATCTTTGTTTTAGCCACCCATTTTACTGCAATAATCCCTTTAGCAGATATAGGAATTAGCAAAACACCTGAGGAAACTCAGAAAAGTTTTTTCAAGGCATGATAAGTAGTGGATCCAATCTGAAATCTGGAGTCCATAGAGTCCATAAAAGGTAAGAAAACCTTTATTTTCTTCCTAACCATAACATTTTGTATTAAATGTTAAAAAAAAGTACAAAAGATGTCAGAAATATACAGAACAAAACATGCAGAAATACTCAAAATGCTCAAATTATTATATCTCTTTAATTAATTATATTCCTAAATTAGTTGTTCTTCCCAGAAAGAATCAAGTGAACATTTTGTAGAATGTTCTAATGTTCTAATTTTGTAGAATGTTCTAGCCCAGAGAGAAACAGGGCTAACAATTTCATCTATAAGCATTAAGAACATATTTTACTAAAACAGATGAACTGTTGTTAACCAATGAAAAAATATTCATGAAAGAAGATTTCCAGAGTAGAAATCACCAATCTAACACTAAATGCTTGGGGTGACCTAGCAAAGAAGTGGAGAGTTTCACTGGTTTGGAAACACAAACAAAGCTGATGAACATGAGGCTTGTCACTTGTTACATTCAGAGCTGACTGCATAATTAACATCAGCAACAAAAAGCAATGAATAATTTATTCAATGAATTTAGCTTTATTTTTCCTACATGCTAGTGATCAAAACTTTCTTAAAAGTATTCATTATGCAAATTAATTCTGCTAATATTCATTTACATTCTTACAAGATTGGATTTAATTATCAAAAGGGTAGGTTGCTTGTAATGTTTTTAACTGGTCAAAAAAAGAAAAAAAAAGGTATTGCTTATATTACATGATTGTATAAATAGATAGCCTGAAGCCAGTCATAAAAAAAAAAAGTGTAATTATATAAGTATGTTCATGTATAACCAAGTGCAAGCTTTGAAATACACCTTCTTGATATGTATCCAGTGATAGAAGTGCTCAATCATTTGCTTCCAGCAAACACAGTCAAAGGGAATTCATTCAAGCTCTGAGAATAAGTAACTCTAATTGTACTTCTGTTTACTTTGTGGAAGTTGAAATACTTCAGCTTTCTTCAAGGAAGCAATTTCTGTACATTTACCATGTTATTTTACTTAAGGAACCACTGTGGATCACTATTAAAACACTGATCTAGAAGTACAATTAGAATTACTCAGTATATTCTAATGTCTTTAGACATTAGACCCATTTAGACTCCATTCGTACACCTTTAGTACTTGCATCCCAGTTAAATTAAATATTGCCCTTGTTGCCTTGTGAAAGCAGTCCATAACAGTTATATTAATGTATGTACAGAGCTGATAAAAAAATTCTTGAAAATATTCTAAGGCTTCTCTGTCAGTGCTTTTCTTCATGGCTGCCTCTGCTAACATTGCCTTCCAAATTTGTCCATTGAGCACAGTCAAATATATAAAAAGAGACAACTTTCTTTTCCCCCTATTTGTTTCTCTTATTTCTTAACCATGTTACATGTATATGATAATCATTTCTGTGTTTTTTTTTTTTTACAGAGACTTCTCAACTTTCATTGATAACAAAAGGCTGGGTCCTACCTGCTAATAATCTGTTTCTTTTTCCTTCTTCCACAAATATGCATCATCTAGACCCAGTGAGATCAGCGGGACTACATTTCAGGACATCTTTCCATGTAATTAAATTATGGGAAATAAAGCAACTGAAAAAGTATTTTAGTGGGAAAGCCATACTTTGCTGCAAATAAAGTCTCTTTGATATGGAGAAGCTTTACCATCCAGGTAATGCAAACTCTACAAGCTAGATAAAAAGTTGTGGTTTTTTTTTTTTTTTTTTTTTTTATCTTTTTATCTTTTTAACCGAGAACACACGTAAAATATCCGAAACTGACAAACAGCCAAAGCAAAATTCTAGGAGCCTTCAAAAATGTCAAACTCAAAATATTTCAATAGGTTCAAAAGTGGAAAAGTGGTTATGACAAATATTTCTGTACTTTAAAAAACATGCAAAATGTGAAACGTACAAAAATTGATTTTATATTTCAGTTTCATAATACTAGAGTCCCTGGCAGTTTTGTTTTAGGATCTACTAATTTTTATATTTGTTTCTTATAAGTAGCACTTTCTTTTGCAGGACTGTTAAATCATAGTTGCTTTAAGACATATGTGGCTTGCGGGACCAATATTGTGTCATTCTCATAACTAAATAAATAGGTAGGACCAGATGCTTTTAAGTTCTCAGTATAATTACTATCCGTTTAATTGTATCTGCTCCCCCGTTTCCCTGAACTGATCATAAATTGGTTACTTACAATCAGAAATTGACTCTGTGTTGAATAAAAAATGACATCAGGATCCCAGAACAGGACATAGCATTGACCTTAACAGTTCAATGAGCCAAGCAGACTTTGCATGCCTGTTTCCCACAGATGGTGTAGGAGGAAAGAAATGGATTTAAAGCACATTAAAGTGCAAGACTTTGTGTTTTACAGTTTTGATGCTATTTTTAAATGATGCCTTGCAATAGAGGAATCAATAGCATATGGGCTCACCTGATTGACTCCTTGGTAAATAGTCTCCTGTTTTTAGAGAGCCTTTTATAGAAATAAATGAGGATATCTAACAAATGTGCAGCTTAGTATTTTAATATACAATTTATGAGATTATTTCAGTTTGTAGGGCATAAAGCAGCATTACTTATCCAAAATGCATCCCATTATTCACAATAAATTCAATAAAAGTAATAAAATAAGCAATTTGCTTTTTACACTTCAACAGCCTCTTCTGTTCTACCATGAAAGACTTAGCAAGTAAGAAGTTATCATCTCTAACTGAACAAAAGTATATCTGAAACAAACCAGTGTGTGGGTGGCTGAGATAGTCTACTGTCAGACTGAAAAGCACAATAACTTCCAGTAATGTAATAATGAGACCTTATACTAATAAAGAACCTTTCATCCTAGGAGATCTTATGGAGACTAAAGGTACCTCGTTTTATGTGATGCAGAATGGACTCAATATCTGATGGAAAATATTGTCATTCAGCAAATAGCTCAGCAGTGTGGACCCAAGGAACTTCAGTTCTGCTCTGGGTTTTGATTTTGCCACCTATATGATTTCTAGCAAGTTATTCATTTTTTTCCAAATCTTTTGCATTTCTTATCTCCTTATAAGTTTCTCATTGCATAGATTGAATATTTCAATACTGCTTACACCAAGTAGTCAAATAAGAGGTGCTTCAGTTTATTAGTTGCTAAAGTGGGAGGACAAGGAGGCGGAAGAAAGATATTGTGAAAAGCAGAATAAATTAATTTTAGTTGAACTAGATTTTTTCACAATCTTCTACTAGTTCCTAAGCTAACTGTTACTTCACTGCTACTGAAGTCCTACTGAAGTCCATAGTATAGGCAGATAGGAGTTTAAACATATAAGCTCCTGTATGCCAGAGGGAAAAAAAAAAAAAAAAAACCCACACTCTAAAAAATTAAAATTAAAATTTTTCTGGATCAATTTTTTTTATATATATATATATATATAAATATATTTATTTTGATCCTATATATATATATATAGGATCAAAATAAATCTGGATTAAATCAAATAAAAATTATTGAGAAAAATATCATTTGGATATTTTGGTGAAAGAATTCTGTGCTTGGAGCATGGGTTTCCACTTCTAGATATTTTACAACTGAATCTGAATATATCACAATGCAAAGATAACTGGATAAACATGTCAGCGGATACTTTCAAAGTGCTTTTAACAATGAATGGCTCCCAGGTTACAAGCTGTATTTGGCATGTGACAGGCAATGTATCTTTAGAGTAAGACGTATATACTCTATACCTCCTTGTTGTTCGACCTCTAAACTAGGGACAGTCAAATGGAACAATCTAACCTATGCTACACCGGAAAAGTATGAAGCTACTACCTGGTAACCTAGAAATAGCTTCAGAATTGAAAGATGTAGAGAAAATTGTAGTAAAGCTTTGGTATCTTGGCCTGCTTTACCCACTAGATTATGCTGTATTAGAGGAACTATTGGCTACCTTTAAATATACTGCTGCTGCCGAAGCCTGGATGTGAGCCAATCCATCTATTGGTCTGCATGGTTGCACAAGAGGTAAGATGCTTTTATAACTGAGAGGAAGGACAGAAAGGTAATGTTGCTCTTAAAAGATTGTACTACATGGAAAACAAGCCAAAATGAATAGAGATCATATAGTACACAGCCTAAGAAGCAAGAGAGATGCTGTTTCAGCTGAATTTATATCAGACGATTACATGGCTTGTCTGTTATTAGGGAAAAAAAAAAAGGTAAGATGAATGATTTGGGTAAGATGAGAATAAGAAGATTTTTCTTTTATTTAGTAATTATTTGCTTTTAAATTTTTAATATTTAAAAATAATGATTTTAACCTCAAATACCATGATTTAAGAAGTAGTAGCAAATTTATAATATTTAAAATATTCTGGTATTTTATGTGAGGCTTATATGGTTATAATTTGTAAGCAATATTACATTTTCTTCTTGTGTGTTTAGAGTGTTTGCATTTATGTATAAGATCAGAGTAGAATTTTTTCTCTCTTCAAGTGTATAATGAATGTGCTTTATAGATTAGCACATAAAGGGTAATAACCAGAAACTTCAGTGAATATTTGTAAAAGAAAAAAAAATACAACGAAATCTTAAGAAATCATTGAATTGTAGGATGCAAAATAATATACTTGCATGAACTTGATGATTAGAAAGGTGGATATAAATATTTTATAGCCTATAGTTCTAAAAATGAAACTTGAAAATGAAATAAAACATGAATGCCTAAATGAATCAAGAAATAGAAAAGATTTATTTATTGTGCTTTCTGCATAGCTTTGGCAAATTGCTTCAGGTAAAAAAGAAAAAAATATCACAACACTAATAAGGAAGACCAACAAATGACTCTATTCTCACTGCAACCAAGAAAATTCCACTATGCATTTCCTCACAATTTTTTCTTCTGAATTTTGTCTTCCCTTTTTCCATCCTCCACTCCTTCACTGGTGAGTCATCAAGAAATCCTCAATGTCCTGCAGAATCCTGCTCATTTATTCTTCTGGGAAAATAGCATGGAGTGCGTCTTAGTTTTCTTTAGGTAAAATCAGACATATCACTTCGGGTCATAAATTGAACTGTTCAGGCTGCTTTAGCTGACTGAATATTGTTAAGACATCTCTCATGCCAGCTTTTACCACATCATCCATTCTTTCTGCAGTATCACGCTCTTAGTGATACTCACTCAGGTCACTCTTCCATTTCACTTGGCTTCACAAAAAAAAAAAGAATGATTCTTTGACACCTCGGATTACAATTTTTACCTCACTTTTTACATTTAGTCTGAATCTCATGGAGTATGAGGCCAACAAGTGAGGAACTGACACTGCCACCTCATACCAGCAGCTAGCTGCTCTACGTGTTCTGGGCTGGGTATAAATGTAATTAGATGTAGATTATATTCAAATGTATGTAAATATTTTTGATAGTAATGATGTTTGGTGTTGGAACTGCCCTGAACTACAGGGCAGTTAGGCAGCCTGTGAGCTTCTTCTCAAAATACCGACATGCCTTGACAGCCGTGCTCCTACACTGCTTTCACAAGGAGACTAAATCTAGATGCTCTTCATCCAGTTCTTGCCCCATATTGCAGTAGTCTGATTGACTAGTGCCAGAAGAAAGTCAGACACACATTTTGGGGAAAGTTGAAAAACTCCTTAGTTCAAAGTTATCTGTCCCCAAGGCAATTGTACTGTCCTTAGAAGTGATCCTCCTTTCGTTACAGTAAATTACAAAATCTTCCCTTGACTATTTTCTTGCATTGTCAAGTTAATATGTCCTCTATTTGGTGGGGCCAACTTGGAATAAAAGGCTGAAGTATATATATATACCAAACATTATGGTTACAGTGTTACAGCATATCTTTCATAAATGATAAATAAAATGTTTGCATGCATGGAATAACTGTAATCAGAATTAATACATGCCTGTTGATATGGAGGGATTGAACATGTGGAGAGAGGAACGTATGGAGAGATGAATCAGGTGTAGGTATAAAAGGATATTAATGAATTGCACAGTGCATTTTAGTTTACTGTCATGTGCCACATATAATTTTAGCAAAATAAATTACATAAATTTATTTGCATCTTTACTGAATAAAACTTTCTGAGTGATGCAGAGATGATTTTAAAACACCCATACCGACATCTGCTTGATGGAAGCATGATACAGTTCTTATACAGGGAGGAAAACTGATTAGAACTGCTCTTTCTAAATAAACATGAGAAGGTGAGGGTTAAAGAACTGGATAGACCCTACATACATTCTCAAGTAATTCACTGAAGCATTTTATTTACAATAAAATTTGATATGGCAGTATTGTAAGCGGTTGTGTTCTAAGATATTGTTATTCTGTAATAGATTCAGGAAATGTCAACAAAAGTATAACTGTCATTAGAGTTGGTGTTCCAAATCGTATTTCTAAACAGAGAGATACAATTCTGTTCAGAATGTAGGAAAGTCAGAAATGTTGGATAAAAATAAATTTATAAGCATTATTTTCCTAGGTCTGATAAAATGATTGCTCATAAGACTATTCTTACTATATTAGACAGAAGACATTCACAAGTCTCACTGCTATCTTAAAACATAACCTTATGTATTTCCATTAAACTAATAGTTTCATGGAAAACAAGAAATGTGGCCAGAGTACTGATGTTCAAAGGGATCTCATTATTATTGCACCAATTTTAACTGTCAAAATATGATAGCTCCGGAGATCAAAAGAAATACAATTTTCTGTATAAGATTTGCCAGTTACCATATCATTAAGATGGGAGATTTTTAGAAATCCTATTTTTTTGAAGATTGATTCATGTTTTCCTGTTTGTCTTTTGCTACTAATTCCCTTTGTTTTACCCCAAAAACAAAGATCAACAAGTGACAGATTCTGGAAGATACAATCCACACATTTTAAATTTCCATAACAAAATTTGGTTATCCCAACCCATCTTTAAATGATGTATTTCACTTTAAAACTGTCTGCAATGGAAAGAAAAAACATTCAAGATAGTGAGTTTCCATGTCTCAAGAAAAAAATGAATGTGGACCACCACTGCATCACTACGCCACTCAGACCTTATAGTAAAGTCAGAGAAAAAAATATATGTATGTGTTAGATTTGTCTCATACCTCTGTTTCCTCAACTTCATGAATATGAAATATGCTAACACAACCAAATTAGAACTAAACAGGAAAGTAAAAAATATATAGAGAAATTTATTTAAAAATGAACATATCTTTTCCAATGTAAGTTTTATTATTGTTATTATTATTAATAATAATAACTTGTAGAGGATTTACTAATAACTACTGGTCAGTGAGCAGGAGCAGCCTGCTGCATCTCCAGTGCCTCTCCAGCAACTGGCCACTGCCAGATGGATGGGGTTGGGTCATTGCTCATCTCTGCCTGGCAGAGCATGGCTGTGACTGAACTCAAACATGATATCATCACCCAGGCCACTGTGATCCACAAGCACCTGGGTTGATGCACGAGTGTAGGGTGCCTATGTCAGAGGGAGGGTGAGGCATTTCCTCACCTGCCTGCCTTACAGAAATGCACAGAATCACACAGTGTGATTAAGGTCAGGAGGGGCCTTTGGAAATCACCTGGTCCAAGTCCCCTACACGAGCAGGGTTACCTACAGGACATTGATCAGGTTGATGTCCAGGTGGGTTTTGAAAATCTCCAGATAAGGAGATTCTATAACCTCTCTGGGCAGCCTGTGCCACTGCTCTGTGGCCCACACATTCAAGTTTTTCCTCAAATTCATGCAGAACTTAACTGTGGCCATTTGCCTCTTGTACTCAACTTGACTTGAGTCCAGTTGGAGACCTGTGACCCGTGGTGTCCCCCAGGGGTCAGTACTGGCCTGGATGCTGTTCAACTTGTTAATCAGTGACTTGGATGAGGGCACAAAGTGTACCTTGAGCAAGTTTGCAGATGATACCAAGCTGGGTGGAGTGGCTGACACTCCAGAGGGCTGTGCTGCCATCCAGAGGCACCTGGACATAGGGACCTGGAGCACAGAGGAACCTCAAGAGGTTCAACAAGGGTCTTGCACCTGGGGAGGAATAACCCCAG
>JAVCKT010017423.1:0-14277 GCA_032273925.1 Rhynchotus rufescens
AAAAAAAAAAAAAAAGCAAACTAGTTTGTGTTTGGACTGTACACATCAAATAAAGAAAACGGTAGTTCCCCAGTTTGTAGGGACTGATGTTATCCTTGCAGGGTTTATGGCTTGCAGGAGAGGACACGCAGGGAAAGGCATGTCCTTCTTGCTAGAGAGACCCTACACCTCTCACTTGTCCCATGCACTGATCAGCACTCCATCAGTGGCTATATACAATTAAAAATGTGTAGCACAGTCATGATTAATATGCCTGTAGCCCTGAAACTTATTTTTACCAGGTAGGGTATAAACACACTAAACACACACATGAATGTGCTGTAGCTCTGCACGCAGCAGAGCAGATTCAATCCCAGAATGATTCTCTAACTGCAATACCTGCCCATATCGATCCCAGACTCGTGTCCCAGAACAAACAGCAAGAACAGAGGAAGAGGATGACCAGTTATTCGTGAATTTTGGTGAAGTGCACGATCCAAAGCCATTTCAGCCCGTTTCCTAAACGTCACAAGCGGCTATTTGGTGTTACTGCGCTGCTGAGAACACGGTGAGTGCTGCTGTAAAGCAGTGCTGCTCTGTCCGGTGGAGCAGGCATCGTCCCTAGGTTAGAGAGAAGTCAAACGGGGCACAGCCCACTCAGCCGGGTTGTTTGACAGCAGGCAAATTTCACTCCTCTGTTTTTACAAGCTACCAAGCAGCCTTCTCTGGCCCCAAAACATGGACTGGCTGAAACATTACAGTGATAGGAACTGCGGAGGGTCACAGTATTTACCCAAGGAACTGGTCTTATTGTCATTTCCGTAGGCACTGGCCCGCGAGCCGCAGGCCCAGGCGCCTCCAGGCTTTAAGAGGAACACCCGTGTGTGTGCAGATGTGTCACATCCCCGACAGCGTTCACATCCAGGCCAAAGGAACATATTTTTCAAGGAAATGTGAGAGAAACACAGCAGAAGAAACCCCAGCTCCTTCATCCCCTTTCCAACAAGGGCTTCTCTACCTTGTTGTGCTGCAGGGGGATCCGCCACTTCCATAAGGTCACATATTCCCTCTTCTTTTTTTGTAGAGGGACCACAGTGGGTTTTGGTGCTAATTATTAAGACCTCTGTTAGCTACACAGCTATCGCACAACTGCATTCATTGCAGAGCTGTAATTCCGATGCTCCATCCTACAAGGGCCCAGCAAATCCGAACTTGTTCCGTTTTAGCAGCGTTACGAAAGAGGGTGCGGTGCCCGGAGCCATCACACACCTCTGGCGTCCCAAGCGAGACGTATCTGGCTCCAGGACGAGATCAAAATGGATCATCTCACAGGGCCAGGATGTGGTCGCAAAAATTCAGCCTTCTAAACGTCCTCCCGACTCATAAAACAACCTGAATTACTCAGTGTAATTGCTGCAGAGTAAATAAAGGTAAAACAGGTACAATATTCATCATATATTTGCCTTTGTCTCATTCATGTATTATTTTAATACTTCCTGGCAGCCCAGGAATCCAGCAAATTTGAAGAGGATTCTTTTTTGTTGTTGTTGCTGATACTTAAAGCCCTGCTTCTCTTTCATTATACCTACATTGTTCTCATTCTTTATGTGTGCCGGGGACCGGGAGCCAGGAATATTTGCTCTCTAATCACAGTTCTGAAAGACTCCTCATGTGGCCTTCAGCAAGCTGTTTATTATCAGTGCATGAGCTTCCATCTATAAAAAGACTAATACAGCTACTAATGATGATGATATTATTGTTAACACATAATTATCTATCTCGCAAGAAAATTGTGAGGGTAAATTAGTGTTTATAAAGTATTTTAAAGATGATAATGTTATTTGTACGAGGGCTATACTTTATGTCCTGAGGACGGCAATTGCTGAAAACCACCTTTTAATTAAGTTTTGCTATAGTGTTGAAAGGTTTAGGAAAAAAAAACATTATCAATAGGCATATTGAAAAGACCCCTTTTTAAAAAAAATGTTATTGGTATCAGCTGCTTTCCTGTAGATAAATATACTATATCCACCTCTACAAGGCTTTAGGCATTACTTTTGGCATATTAAATGCAAAACAAATGAACTACATGGTAGCACCAAAGCACACCCTGCAGTGGGTTATTAGAAACTTGCTCCAGTGATTAAAGCACTTGAAGTGAGTTTTGCAGCCTTCGTTTTTTTTTTTTTTTTCCACCTCCTTCCAGCTAGGCTGGGATTTAATCCTGGATATGCAGCCTTGCCTTTCACTGCACATCACTGCTGTGCTTAACGCTCAATTAAAGAGCGCCCAGGATTTATTGCACACAGACTCTCCTCCCTTCCCGGTGTTTGCAGGTTCTCCTCTCAGCAGTCAGAACGATCCGACTGGACCAAAAAAAGCCCAACCAGAAAATGACTTTGCCGAGGCCGGCTGCATTTCCCCTTCTGGGGGTCAATTACCTACATTTCATTGCGCAGCCACTTCTTCCCATTTCATTCTCGAAGACTTCTGATAACATATCAAACTTCTCCGAGCCACTTGTAATCTTCACGGCCCCGATGCACAGTGACAACATTAACTGTGAGCTGCTGCAGTAGATTAAGCAGCATATTCCCACAAAACATTGCCAATACAAGACCCAATTTTATGAGCTGTGTGAGCATAGTGTGTAACGTTGCTAGCAGGTACATAAAACACTTCGGGGTGTATATGGAAAGAGATATTTGGCTGGGTAGACCACTGCTACGTGGATTAGAAATAGCTCTGGATCTTTCACGGTACAAAATGTGTGGTGTAACAGGAGACTGAAAGACAAAAAAAAAATGAAAAGGAGGAAGGGAAAAAGGGATGGGAAAAAAACAAACCTAAAGCACACGGAGGAAGAGTGAACTGAGAATTATTTCCTCAGCTGAGCCAATATTTCCTACAACGAGGCATTCTGTGAGTCAGCCTTTTTGTGCCACAGAGCTTAAAAATAGCAGAAGCGAGATAACAGTAGGCTGGTTAGAAATAGACATTTGCAAAGGATGCAAAGAATAGAACAACTCTTGGACCAGGAGATGAGCATGGCAGAGATCCGCCGTTCACGAGCTATTGCGAGGATGTGTCAAATACTCCTAGGAGGTGAGATGAGATGGAAACAGGGAACTCGGCCATCCCGTCCTCCCTGAGCCCCAGCGGGTTAGGCCCAGCCCTGGGCCCAGCTTCATTTTGCTCTCATTGCCGCCAAGCCCTGAGCCAGCGCCGGCAGCGAGGAACCGCAGGCAAATTCCACGCTGGCTTCACACAGTTCAAGGCAGGGTTTAATAAATACGCGTGGAGGAGGCGCGAGAATATTTCCAGAGGCAGAGAAAAGCAGGGGATGGGCTCGCAATTATGCAGATTTATTGGCCACAGCCCAGGACTCGGTGGTTCTTCAAGGGCTGCGCCTGCTATTTGAGGCCAGAAATTAGTTAAGGCTGGATGAAATATGTCTCCCACCAAACCCATCAGCTTCCCTATTTGCTTACATAATGCGCCGCTCACCCAGATAAAAGAGTTCCCGCTGAGAGCCGAGATTTGCAATTACGCGTTGCCGACTACAAACAATTAGCGTGCGCAGGGGGGCAGAGCCCCACCGCAGCCCGGGCGAAAATTAAGAGCGTTATTAAAACGAAAGGGCGACCGGCAGCGGAGCGAGCGCCGTGTCCAGCTCCAGACACCGGGCGCTCGCCAGGAAACCTGTCCCGACCTCAGGGATGGGGCCTAACCCAAGGATCTTAACTAAAAGTTCGCTCCGTTGCCCGATGAACCAACCCCTGCCCGATTAATTATCGCACGGTACTTTTGGGGGTTTAAATAACATCACGCGTGGCCCCTCCGAAGCCTTGCTGTTAATGATGATACATGGCTGCTAACAGCGGGGCCCTTCAGAAACTGGAGGCTCAGAAACATTCACTGAGGATGCTGCCAGCTCCGCACGGATCGATGCGAACGTACAGTCAAAGTACCCTTGGAGGAGGCTCAAAGTCTTCTCCCCAGCAGGGCAGAAAGCTCAGATGGGAGCAGGGAGCTGCTGGGGGCAGGAGCACGGGCAGAGCTCGTCTTGGGGATAAGACCCAGGTTAGGGTGGTTTAAGCTACCTGGAATTGCACCGGGGAAGCACAAGCTCCACGTTGTGGCTTGTGAGCAGCGGTGGGTAGCGCCCAACGTCAGCCAACGCATCAGGGCCCTGGTGTCCCCAGCCCTGTTCATGGGCCTCTTGGTGACCAGGCTCACGGCTCTGAGGTGCAAGTCTCTGCATAAAAAGCAGCATTGAGCAAGGTCTGCCTGCAAACCCTCTCTGTGCTTTCAGGATCATCTTTCCATGCAAACACAACGTGCATTCAACACGGGTCGCCTTAGCAGTCAATCTGAAACCAGCAGAAATACTCGTATTCTTAAAACCCAGCACATATTCAGTGGTTTTGACAGTAGCTCAGGCTGACGCTGTCATGTACTTCTGTGTCCCAATAATTCTAAAATTTATACATCCACTGAGATCCCCAGGATTTCCATAACAAATAAAGACAACCTTAATACTCCGTTTTTAGTCCAATATTTCAAGAGGCCTTTTAACATACTGCTGAGTATGTATTTCTTTATCAAATGCACTAAAACATCCAAAAGGGAGAAAAATCAAGGAACTAGTGACCTGTTCCAGTGCTGGAACCCACCATTTCAGATACAGGCACTGAAGGAGCTCAGCGCGCGCTTGTCGCCCTTGTGCCATAAGTCCCTTGAGGTGGGAAGAGACATGATGGCTCGGCCTTGTAGCAACACAGGCACAAACAGCCACACGGTCCTTACAGTATGAAAGAGAATAAACATGTAAAAAAAAAAAATATATATATATATATATATTTAGAAAGCGGGAACAAAGTGCAGATGTGACTTGTGGCTCTGCCTGTCCTGCAGCCACATCAGGGCACCTTGACTTTGGGGGACTAGCACAAGTACAACCTTGGCCCAAACCCAGTGACCAGGATAACCCTGACTGCAGCACCAGCCTTCTCCATCCTCCATCCCCCTTCCAGAGGCATCACGCTGCAAAGTCCTTTTCTCTTCCCTTTGGCTCCAGCACGGCCATCCTGTCTGCATCCTCCGCACCCCAGCGGGGAGGATTTTGCAGCCTTTCCTAAGTAAGCTGAGAAGATCTTGACCAGGAGTTCAACGCGGCAGCTAAGAGCTCATCGCACATCTAATCCCTGCTGATTTCAACAACGCCTCTAGTATTTTTCCAGTGAATAACATATAGCCACAAAAGATTTAAAGCTTTCTAGTAAATGCTGTGCCCACCCCCCCACACACTTCACACAGACGCACACAAAATACATTATTCTAATTCCCTGCTAAACTTCCAGCTCCTCGTTACATCATATGATATAATCAACCACTTGGCCCTGAGTCAGTATTTCCATGAAGCAGAGTCAGTGCAAAAAGCTTTCAAAGCGCAGGGATTGTTTCTGCTTCTGTAATGCTTTAAAAATGCGGTATCTTGGGACCAAAAAAAATCAGTGGAAGCACAGTATTTCTGGACACCCTTCGCGTCTTGCATCAGAAATGCTGGTGTTGAGAATAAAATTGTTCCCATATTTCAATTTGGTTCCAAAACATCAAGTTTTTGTGTTGCAAAGTTTATAAAAATAACTGGCTATAGACGGTAGCATATTAATCACGGATAAATGTAAACAGCCAAAAAGGTCTGTAGATCACCCTGTGTCCCTTATGCAATGATGCACTTAAGCAATGATGGGTTGCTGTTTTCCACTGGCCAAATTTTGGCCCTCTGTACCTGACAGAACTCAGTCAGGTAGCCTACACCTATAAATGGAAAACTTGCAACTGCTGCCAGTACTCTCAAGCCTGAGATCATCTACGTATTGCACCTGTGGCAAATGTACTTCTTAGAAATGGATGGAAATATGTCAAGTTTTGAATTAATAACAAGAAGACAAGCTATGACCTAGAAATCTGGGAAATCAGGGTAAGTTCACAACACAAACTGTGTGTCTAATGTGAGCCGTGTTAGGCTGCCTTGCCAAACAGGTTCAAACTACCGAGTCCTTCTCCTGAGCCCTGCAGAGCAGGAATTACCATGATTCTGATGAGAGATGATCATATAATTTACAGGAATGAAGCTATCTCTGTCTTGTCCACTCTGCTGCATTGTGTTACTCCTCCATTTGGCTGCAGAGGCATTGCCCAAACCCCACTGATTTCCAAGGAAACCTGGTCCCTTTCAGCCAGTCCCAGTGATGACACCTGTAATCTAGCCAGACGTGTCCCAGTGCCCTCCTCCTGGCCACAATGATACCTCTGTCAGACACAGGACAGCGAGTGACACGTCATCCATGCCATTCACCCACTACTAAATGTATTTGTCATCTGTCCATGTTGCTTTATTACTTACCACTGACCAGTTTTGCTTTACTTTGAGAGCGGAAGAGCGGTGGAAATGGTTAGATCAGCAACAAGGGAAGCAGCAGCACAAGGGCATTTCAGAATGTTTGTGTCCATTCTTAGCCACCTTCATTCCCTTGCTTTTTTTTTTTTTCTCCCCGTTTTTAGAAACCATCACGAAGCAAGAGAGCATTGGTTACAAAGATTACATGACACCAGTTGTAACTGCTGACAGGTTTAAATGTCATCTGAGAAAAGGAACAGAGAGAAAGTCTGTGTTTTGAATTTAAATTGGAAAAGAAGCTGGTAGAATATTGTTGGTCTGGGGCATTCTCAGAACGACCAAAAGCTCCTTGTATATTCTAAAGTGATACACATAGCGAGTGGGAACAATGTTTGGGGCAAAATGGAATTTTTCTAACTGAAATCTTTTGTGAAACACCTTTTCCATGAGAAAAAAAAGTCAGTATTTTTGCATTTTTTAAGCAACATAACGCTAACATGTTGCAGTGGGGGGTGGAAACCCAAACAGTTCAAATTGAAAATTATGCTGCAGTAAAATGTTAAAGCTGTAGTTCACGTTCCCCTTTTCTTTTATGGGAAAGTTCTCCAGCCCTAACTCATCTCCAGTGATAACTGTGACTGGGAACACAGAATCACAGAATGGCTGAGGTTGGAAGGGACCTCTAGAGACATAGTCCAACTCCCTGCTCCAGCAGGGACACCCAGGGCACAGGGTGGCATCCAGGCAGGTCTTGAAGACCTCCAAAGCAGGAGACTCCACAGCCTCCCTGGGCAGCCTGTTCCAGGGCTTTAGACCCACTTGAGAGGTCACCACAGTGCATCACAGGACATGCATCCTTGCCAGCAAAACAAAATTCTCCAGTTTCCCTTTGAGAAGTTCCCAGTTTCTAGCGTCCTTCTGGCCATCTTACCAAATATGAGCATCTAGGTAGCAAGAGAAGCAGGCCTACTGCACCACTGCTGAGGAAAACAGCGCATGGAAAACTCTTGGAAAAGTACAAGGTACGCTTTGGTCACTGAGTAAGGAGAACAAACGTCCAAGTCTGTTCTCAAATATATTAGAACAAGTGCAGATCAGCACAGTGCAGACCTGGAAGAGACTGGAAAGATGCAATTTATTTTTCCTTAATGGGCAGAAGCTGCGAGCAGCACTTACAGCAAAGAAGGTCCTCAATGTGCTGCAGGCCTGGAGCGTGGGGCAGACGTGCACCCTCTGCCAACCCAAACCAGTCAGCACCCACCCTGCGAGCACGCGGAGCGCAGCAGCGTGCACTTTCTCTGCTAACATCACACGTACATCCATAAGAGCTGACTTCAGTGCAGGTCAGGTCCTCTTGACTTAGCACATGCATTTTCTTTCAGAGCTACTGAAAACAAGCACAATAAGGAACAGTTATTGCACATTACCAACAATCCTGGCCTCTAACTGAAGTATTATACTAACCAAGCTAAGTAAACAAAGAACTAACTAAACAGGTGCTGCATTTTTCAAAGGCAACGTGAACTAGTCGAGAGCTCTTGCCTGGTATGACTGAAAACCAAATGTGGATTGGCCTTGGCCTGCATCTGAAAACCCCATCTTCACAGAACTTGCCCGAGTGGTTGGGTCAAGCAGAGGCGAGGAGAAATCACGGACCTCGTGGACATTTAAAAGCTCCTTTCCAGACGTGGCAGCACCAGTAGTCTGGTGCTTAAACATTTTTGTGGTCCAAAGTCCCACTGTGCAGCCTGATCCAAGGTCTACAAAGGGTTTAAGAGGGTGATATAAACAACGGGATGAGGGAATGCCAACACGTGCAGCCAGTGGCACGGAGAGGGAGGGAGGCGCAGCCCAGGCTCGCAGCTTGCCACATAGGATAAAGCAAGGCTTGGTCTGAAGCCACAGCAAGATGCCACCTTTAGTGTGCAGTTTAGCACAAGAGTCAGAGAGGTAGCCAGGAACTACAGCCAGGGCCTTTCAGAACGTACCATACAGAAAGAAGCTGTATTGACTTTGGTGCAGTTATTCCAAATCTACAATAGGATAAATGAGACTAAGACCTGGTTTAATTGTTAAAGCAAATGTATCTGACATGGACTTCAATAGACTAATTCTAGATTTATATTACATTGAACCTAGAGCCAGTGAATGTGCAGAGTGACCATGATTATAGGGAGCAATATATAAAAACAAATCACCGTATTAAGAGAAACAAATAGATCCTGGAAGAATGCCATGATTTTAAACTGGGCCACAGTGACTTTGGCCTGTCTGTACGTATTACATCATCCTTATGTCCAGTCATTTGTCTTCTGCATCTTAATCATGTTGAGAAGCCCATGCAGAACAAAAAAAAATGCAATTATCTTTGAATAGCATGGTGGGTTTAAATGAAAAAAAAAATGCTAGGCCAAATAAAAGCCACAGCGAAAACTTGAGGGAAATGCAGATTCACAGTCCCGTTCAAGTCAGTCCTTCCGAGACATCCTCTCCTGTTCTCAGGCCTCTCCCTTGCTGCCTTCTCCTCCAGCTTCCCCAGTGCACATACAAGGTAAACATCTGCGTCCGCTTGTTAACGTTTCTTTTTCCCTTACGAGGCTCTCCCTGCCAACAAGGGCACCGCACGTATTTCGCTCCGTAAAGATCAAGCGAGGATAAAGGGAGCGGTTTCCTGCTCCCCAAGCCGTGCGTGCCAGCAGCGCAGCGCTGCCTCCGCGCCACTCTCCGGCGTCTCCACGAATGAAAGTCACGGCAGCCCCGGGACACCGCAAATTGGGGACTTGTACAAAGCCAGGCAGCAAGCCCCCCTTTGCCCGTGACACCACCCAGTTACAGTTTGGGGCCCCTTTGTCACTGCTTAGTCCCCTGGCATCGTCTGCAACAGCAGGACACGGGGCACAGGCAAAGGAGAGGCTGGGGAGGACATTGCAGAAGGAAAGGTTGGGAGGGACGTTGCAGAAGGAAAGGTCCTTTCCTGCTCCGCCAGCGGCTCTGCTGCGCTGCCCCTGCTTTCCAAGCTGCTTTTCCAGGCTCTGCACGCTGGTAGTTACATAACAGCAAATTACATCTGATTTGGGTTATTTCGGAGCAGCAGAAAGATCATTTCACGCTTTCCAGATGCCCTCAAATTGTATTCTCTCCCCTTGTTTCCCATCGCTGGCAGTAACCATCGCAGCAAGCACACCAAGCCCTGGGCCCCGTGGGTTCCTCACGGCCACCATCCCCTCGGCCTCCCTGCCCCATCTCCCTCTTTCTCCGTGTCCCCGGCGTGGGTTTTTCACCACCTGGCTGGACTATCCGCCCTGTTTGGCCGAGGCGGCTCCTACCTCGCGTTCGCCGCGCTTTGAAGCGCTGGAAGGTATGAGATCATGCAGAGCAGCTCGCAAGACAAACATCCTGAGAGATCTTGCTAACATTTTCCACTGGTTTCCCGTGCTCCATTAGCTCGTGTTAGAGCACATCACAAAGCCCGCGCCGTAATTAATGTGCTGTGTACTTTCACACACACACGTTCTTGTAATCCCTCCGTTCCTCTGTAAACAGAGTCAAAACACTAGGCCCAAGGCACTGAACGCGCTCATTGAATATATGGCCTTGGCAATCAGCTTTAACTTGTTGTTTTGACAAACTTTCCTCTGATTCCTCCACCCATACTTATTTCTTGAAAAAACACACACACAATGTGGCTATATCCAGTGCAAGGGGTGAGGCATAAACAGAAAGGCTTAAATCGTAATTGAGCTAAAATCCTTGAGCTCAAAAATTTGCCCACAAGGCTCAGGAACCGAGGAAAACAGACCCCAGTGTTCTTGCCTGGATCGCATCTTTAGTTCGTGCTCTGCTGAAGGAGAGGCTGTTTAGAGACAAAAAGTGAGAGAAAAGGGACTTCCCCATGACAGAGACAGAGGTGAAAAAAAGAAGAATCCTTCCTAGCAGGAAAAGTGTCCTAGGTGCAAGGCCCAATGGAGGATGCCACTGTCTCAAGAGGAAAACCTTTTGGATGGGGGCTTCAGTACAGAGCACAGCAGGCACCTGAGAACAAGCTGCAGCACCGCCCCACACGCTGACATGGCCATGGTGGCACTTTAGATGCTTTCTCTCATCGTGATAATGAAATGGTCATCTTGGTGGGATGTTAATGGACACATAAACGGCTGCAACAGAGCCCTTGTCACCAGTGCTGCAGTTCAGGCAGCCCTTGCTGCAATTTTCAGCTGCGTATGGTGCTGTTTTTAGCAGTATTTGGGTCTAGGAGCCATCACGTTATTTTGAAATATGCAGCTGCTGGTGGGTGCTTGGAGCTCTGCTATTGCGTGGCAGAAACTTGGGGTTCGTTTTGTCTGTGCAGAGAAAATGAAAACGGTGACCTTGACATCCTTAAACTGAATAAAACTGAGCAAGAGGGAACGAGAGAGGCCGAAGGCTGGAACGGGCTCAGCCCAGGACCAGGGGAATGGACACAAAGAATGTCAGGAGCCGTGCAATGGGGTAGGAAAAGAGGCTGCTCTAGGATGCAAAGGATTCAAGGCAATTCAGAGGAGCAGCAGAAATAAGTGGGATTTATTGAACTTAGATAATTTTGTGGGATCTCATCCACATAGAATGAAAATACTCAAGATTCATCTGAGAGTTGGCTCAGACCTGCCCTTTCAGCCTCAGATGCTGATGTTACAGCCCACGGATACAAAAACATCCCCACGGCCTTCACTGGGGCTTTGGTGCACGGCAGAGCAAAGCAAGAGGGAAGAAGCCGCTGTGAGCAGCTCCGGGCCGAGCCGCTCCACGGGACAAGCCCCTGCAGCTGGAGCAAGGATCCGCTCCTCTGCCCGAGCTCCACAGCGCCTGCACATCCCAGGAATTCGCTGGGCGACAACCAAGGCCACAGCCGCTCTCTACCCCCTCAAACCCCACCGATATCCGCACAGGCACCCGAGCGGCAGCAGCGGGAATTCCCAGCAGGGCTTCCCCACAGCTGCCGGCCAGCAGCTGCCCACAGGGAAGGCTCTGAGGTTTCCACCATCAACAGGGCTCGGGCGAGGTCTGGCCTCTAGGTCCCCATCAGCCTTTAGGGCAGAATGGCAAGAAATCCGTGGATTTTCTTGTCCCTTACAAGGGATTTGCAAAAACAAAGGTCTGGCTCGGTATGGCTAGGATTAGTTTCCATACACATAAAATTGTGCTGGCAGCACAGCTGCCCTTCATTTAACACAGGCCGCGTGTCCTGCCCGCTCGCTGTCTGCGTGAGAAAGCATTACCTCAGCACTGGGATCCAGCCGCCCAGCTCCCGGCCTCCAATAAAAATTCTAACACCTGCAAGCTTTTTAAACAAATCATGTATATTAGAGGAGAAACACCCCCCCAGCACACACACACACGTTCTTGTGAAATAGCAGCCATGGTAGGTGTTGGTGTCGCCCTTACGGGGCTCTCCTGGAGCCGCGCTGCAAAGGCCGGGCTCCAGGAATCTGATGGATCGGCTGCAGCAGGGTCTCTAAGAACACAACCCCGCTGTTTGCGGAGGCAAAATGAAACAATGGGAACCAAAATGTGGATCCTGAGGCCTCCCCTGGTGCTGCGGCTGCTGGAGCTGCCCAGAGGCCTAGGCGAGGCACAGGGCCTGGATCATGGCCCTGCGCACACGTCATGGAGAAGGTCCTGGACACAGGGACCTCGGGCCAGGGAGGGCTCTGCACCTACCATCCTGGGCACAGTCCTCTGAAAAACACCTTTATTTTTCTCCTTCCAGGAATAATAAAAAAAAAATCTGTATCCATGCTCTTAAATTCCCTTATTGCTCATTGGGAGCTGAACACCAGATTGCTTGAAAGCCACAGTTCTCCACTTTTTACTATCAGGCTTGAGGTCTGACAGTAATAGATAGTAACAGAATAATCGTCTGATTATTCCACTCCAGGATGGTCAACAACAACAAAAAAAAAAGTTTTCTTTTCCACCAAACCTTTGGAATACACTTTTTATTCCTTATACTAATGTGAAAGAATGAGAGAAGAGGCATTTTCTACAGAGCAGAAACGCGCCCGTGCCAGTCTCATGAGCAACCTTTGCTCTGGTGACTTCACCATCCCAGCCACTAGGTCAGAGAGGACGTGGACAAGTTCACTTCAACACGCAGACAGCTGGCATTGCTTTATTACCACCTGAACCTTCTCACTGCTTTTCAAGCGAGCGCTGCAATCCGTAACCCTTGTGGCACATTAACGAGTTTATGTTGGTTGATGGAGCCGGACTTTGGAGCTATAGGAAAAAGAATGAGGGCTTGAAGTTCAGCAGAGCTTGGTGCCAAGTATCACTCCTAAATGACACCCTGGGGCTCAGCAGTAGTGATGTGACCTCTCTTAGTCAATGTCCTGTCACAGGCAGCCTGTGCAAACCGTGCAAATGCTGCAATTAGTACCCGAGATAAACCAGATCCATTAGTAGATGGAAGGGGAACTCAATCTGTTTTACAAATGGAAATGAAGTAGCAGCCTCAATTATAGGATTTTTAAAAACATGCAATTTAGCAAAATGTTGATTTCCTTTTCGTTTACTTCGTTCTTTGTCTTTTAGATACTTCAGCTCAAGTAGCAGGCAGTATATTAACCGACCAGATTTTGGCAATGTATTTAATAATCAAGCTCAAATAAGTGCTCTTAGGAAATAATTTTATTTACAGTTCAGCTGGGGAAGAATATTAAAGCTTGAGTATTTGGATAAAATTATTATCGTGTGGTAATATATTCTGAAGGCATCCAGGCTGTCGAGGACTAGTGCCGGTGCCTCGGAGCCCAGCGCCTGACCTTTCGGAAAAGGCAGGATTTACTGGGAACACGGAGCCGGCTTCACTCCAGCTTTCCCCAGCTAGGCAGCAGTGGCTCTCAATGGGGATAAGCCTTGGCTCCTTCCTCACTCCTCTTCCACCTGAGCGCCAGGGTTTTCCAGGGTCCTGGCACCAAGCAGAACTGCAGCAAAGACAACAGATTTCCTATCCAGAACTACCCACAGGATCCCAAAATTTCATCAATACCTCAAGACAATACACTAACTTGTGCATATCTGCTACCACTTTGCAGCAAGATCAGCGTTTGGGAACACAGCATAAAGATACCTAAACATGTACATGCCTGTGTTTTATATATATAAATATATATATTTAAATTGGTCCAGCCCACGTTACTGCTTGAATTACCGAAGGTGTTCGGCATGAAGCACATTTTGTCATGCTTTCCCCATGGCACCTTTCCCACTCCAAACAGTTTGGAAACTGAACAGAGAGTAGGCATTAACTAATTAAATTTTTCAAAACAAAGGTTAATTAGTGTGTTTATTTTGGATTATGCATATAGTGAATTATTAAACACTATATGGTACGGGGAAAAAATAGGATGAAAGGAGAAAACATTCCTGAGTATAAAGGATAGCTTATCTTGCTGCACATACAACTACATTAACCATTTGTTTAGAACTTCAGAGGGCTGTTTCTCCTATGGTGACCATTGAGGAGGATTTAAAGCCTAAAAGCTCTCCCAAAAAACCCTCCCAATCCGAGAGGAAGGTCCCGCACCCCTCAGCTGTGGCTATGGCAGCATCATATCCCTCAGGGCCAAAGCCCAGGGGGGCAGAGCAGCTATATTTCATCCCGGATAATACGATACCTATAACATTATACATATAACATTATACCACAGGCCTCATCCAGCTCACATGGCTGCTCTTCCATCGCTATCCCGTTCATTTTGGCAGCTCCAAACTCCAGAGGATGGGAGGCCTTTCACAAGGCCCCATAGGCAGGGATTCTCTCTCCTCTTTTTCTTTCTCCCCCGTTTTTGACCTAAGATCACAGAATCACAAAATATTCAAGGTTGGAAGGGACCTCTAGAGATCATCTAGTC
>JAVCKT010017428.1:9309-25421 GCA_032273925.1 Rhynchotus rufescens
TAAGGTGAGAATATGGAGACAAGACTGATAAAATCTGGATTTATCAGGTTTTCAAGTTTTCTTGGACAGTTTCTCCTGGAATGATCAGCAACACTGTTTATGGTTCCTTAAGCTTTCAGTGCCCTTTCCAGATGGATGTCTTGGGATCTCACCTTTGTAAACAAAACCATCCAACTGAAACAAGCATGTGCCTGGGCAGGTTCTTCATCATCCCCTAGAGCCACCTAAGCTTATGGGAATTCCCAAAGACTTGCACAGCTGTGCCAACAGTAGTGATCTCCAGAACACATTCCAGGAGTGTCTGCCTTTGTCTTGGCCTTTATTTTAAATATCAGGGAAAATTATGGCCTAGACCATACATTTTTGAGCTAGAAAAACTGTATAGTAGCCAGCTACAATATCAGTATCAAACAGAGGAATGCTAAGGCACATTTTGTTTAAAATAGAAATCAATGAACTCTTTCAAAACCCATTTCAGTTCATGTCATTACATTCTTGAACGTGAAGAGGTGTTTTTTTAAAGGGTTAATCCTGACTTGCACCACAGAAGCATCCATTTCCTACACTATGTACTACACCATATAATGACATGATAGTAGTAGCAGTGTTAGTGGGGACTGTAACACCTCTCTACTGGAGGTTAGGAAAGATGTATGGAGAGGCATGTATCTGCCCATGAGAAGGGATTCTAAGTTATCTCAAATGTTTGTGTAGTCTTTGAATCTCTACAATAGCAAAAAATATTAGTGGGCCTTAGGATAAACAAATATCATTGAGACATAAAATACTTTCTCAAGGGTTAATATTTTTTAAATTCACTGAATCTAAGGAGAGATTGGGATAACTTCAATTGCTCTTGAACACTGATTTATATTCTCCAAGTATTATTGTATCTGAGGAAAGAAAGCTTCCATTTTATTAAGGCAAGTAGAAAGTGCTGTGCCTGTATTGCCAAGACCTAAACAGCCAATCTAATTACATAAAAAATCCTTATGCTTCCATCAACACATTTGCAGTTTTGTCACTTACTTCAGTGGAAGGCAGAGGTTGGTTATGACTGTATGCTTCTTTGTAATATATTTTTTTCATATGTCAAGTATGTTGCCAAAAACATCAATATATTTTAGCTTAACTTTTTATTTTGTTTTAGGAGTTTTCTTGAAATGCCAAGAGAAAAAAAATTAAGGGAGGTTTTCATTTCATCTCCCATATGATGCTAAAGACCTGGTATCAAGTTCATAATCCAGTCACATACAGTAATACACACAAAACTACATTGTCAAACAGTAGGAAAAGATCCTGCACTGCTTTCAACCTGGGGCAGCTTGAATTCACTCAACAGCCAGGGAATTAGCACAGTCTGGGAACAGGCAGTTTGCAGGTAACTACACTGTTTAAAAAGTGATTTAATAGGGTAAATGTGGGATGCTCTGTGCCAGCATCTTCAGTGCCAAAGAACATGTTCTCTTTTAAATTTGCTAGTATAACTATAACTTACACTTTCCTTTTTCTCTTTGTTAAGGGAGAGGGATGCAGAAAGTTAAAAACAAAAGTAAGCATACTCATATATCAACTTATACCGAATTTTAAGATCAAGGGAGAAACAAACTGGTAATCGCATTATTATAGATGTAACTTAAAGGCTAAATTCATCCTTCTTTCTAGATTCACTGACTTTTATTGTTTTTGTGTTAGATCAATAATAATGAAATACTGACAAATAATATAGAATAAGATTCTTACAATCATTGAGCAAAGCTTTGCCATCCAAAAAGTTATAAGAAAGTGGAAGCAAACTGAAGAATGATTCCTGTTAAGATGAACAGGTATTTCAGAATCCATCCCCTATAGTATTTTAGTTATTTACTTCATTTGTAAAAATGCTGCTGTAAACTTCCCAGATAATATTAATTCTCAGGACTTAAAAAAATCAATTACTAAGCATAAGAGCTTTCTTTCTAATCATGTTCCATCCTGAAAATTCAATCTAGATTATGAAATTAAGGAGGGGGAGTTCTTCTAGATTTGTGAGTGTACCATTTAAAGGTTTGTGCAGGCAACAATCTGCTCTGTCTTATTGAAAAGAACAGCACAGATCACAATCTGTCCTGTAGGCACCATTTGTGTGTAAAAGAAAAAATGGAGCCAACTTCACTTTCTTATCATTGTATTTATTTTTCAGTGCTATGTCTGTCATTCAAGTTAGCACCTGTAACACCCCAGAAAAGCAAAAAGCTCTCTGTTAAGGAGCCATTTTTAGATCATCATTTTTCTGAATTTAACAACATTTTTTCAGTGTAAGTTTCTTTTTCTGGCTCTCAATTTCGAGCTTTCTGAAGACAGTATTACATTCACATTCATTTGTTACATAAAGAATTTGTTAGACAAAACTGACTTTGCAGCGGATCTGCTGGCACAATATTTATCATGCAAGCTTACACAAAGAAACCACAGAATAAAACATGTTTTTCAAACCTCATTCTTTTGCAAAGTGACTTAAGCTATTTGCACATAGAAAACAATTCCTCACACAAATTCCATTAGAGCTTAAACTGACACCATTTCAAAGGTCACGTCAACTACAAGTCATTTTTACACCATGAGGCATGGCTTCACTGGGCTATCTCCATTAGCAAGACCTTTCTAAACCACAGTGTACTGGCCTTTCCCTCAGTGAAACTACACAAAGTACCCACTGTTCCCAAGCAAGCACAGTTTAAGCAGTTGTCTCGATCTAAGGACATTCTATCAACTCAGCTCCCTAGGAAAATGTGAAAAATTACCAGAGATCACAGCAAACACTGCTATTTATGAAACAACAAATTCTTGCTAGACAGTATTTATAAACAATACATTGTTGATTGGAATACTTTGGGAATGACCTTACATTTACAGGACAGAGATATAAGTATTAACTTATCTCTCTCTTGCAAAGTACACCTTTTATCTATTGACCTCACTGAGATTAATCCCTTGGCTCTCTCCACTCTCAGAAGACTACAAATTTAGAAGGATATGAGATAATGATAATGAGTGAGTAAACATGAAAGTAAATGCTGGAAGTTTTAGATAAGTGGTGTAGGAATTTTGAAAATGGAGGAAGAAAAGATAGGTTAAACTAGAACAAGCCAATAATTAGAAATACAAAGTTATCTTTCTAAGTCTCTCTAGCACAGAACTAATATAGGGAAAGTTCTACTAAAAGTCATCTTAAATCCACTGCAGAGGACTTCTGAGTTGAGACTAAGAACAAGAATAATATTTCATCATTACATTATCAAATTCTATTAGAATAGTTAATTGCCCGCATTTATAGTGATTTCATAATCTCCTGTTAAGGCAGCTGCAGGGAGGAGAGAGCAGAGGGGGAGCTCTGAATTCTTGGCATTGAAATCGCAGAATCTATGTTAAAGGCTTATTAAGACTATTTAATCCTTCTCCCTGCTGATTCTAGATTGTCCCCCATTGTACACTTCCTGGTGTTTTGTCTAACCTAGTTTTAAATACCCCAAGTGATGGGAATGTCTTCAGTTCCCTTAGGAGATTACTTCAAGGCTAATGGATTTCACTGGAAGAGACAGTTTTTAATATTCTGTCTACATTTCCACTTTATTCCTTTTGATTAATATATTTTTTTTTGCTTTCTCCTCTTTGTTTGAAAGATATGCAATATGCAATGAATATTAGAAATTCAGTCTTTTTTCCCCCTAGCTTTTACATTGTTCCAGGCAGGCAGTTTTCAAGCAAGGATTCTTGAAGATATCTAGTAGAAGGCAGACAGTAATACTGACCAAGATTATAGTTATCCAGTCTTCTCTGCTGCTGTTGGCCACTATGAGTGGTTCCCACATGCAGCTGCTTGTCACCACCCTCTTCCTAGAGGTCAGGCACATCCTCCCACTCCTGGTCCTCTGGCTAAACTACTGGGAGGATTGATGCTTAAAATGAATGAGCATAAGTAAACCTTGTTGGAGCTGCAAATTGTTCCTTATCCTTCTCTTTCTGGCTGGGCCAGACAAGAATCCCAGGCATATCTCAGCTCCAAGATGGATCAAGTTGGTGGTAACTTATTAAGCTGCCTTGGCTGCAGGAGAAGAGGAAACATGAATGCAAACATTCACATTTACCTCCCTCCTGTTGGTGGTCTGTGGAAAGAGGGAGTGATGAAGCATGGGGACTAAAAGATAAGAGAAACCTGGAGACTGCAAGGAAATAGGTCATGTTTTCCTTTCCAACTGAAGGTGTCTAGGCTTATGTAAGCCTTATACAAATATCACTGTGGCTGCTTTAAAAACAATGCACCTCTCTGCTCCATTTAATAACATCACTTAAAAAGATTCACTTCAAACTGTATTTGGATATTTACATCTTTTATAAATATTCCAAATACTTGGGTACAGCCAGCAGACATATTAGACACTTTAGTGACAGAAATCACTCTGAATTAGGATGTAGTACATTTTTAACCAACAGAAAACACTATATAACTAAGATTTTCTACCTGCAAGATATAACCATTATTAGAACGCTAGGGATTTAGAGGATTTTAATGCTTCACAAATGACTGAGGGCAGGGCAATAGATGTAGCTTTTTAGGGTTCCTCTAAACTGTAATATTTTGTCAACACAGCTATGTCTGTTCAAGGCATGAAAAATTCACATCTCCAGCAGATATTGCTATGTTTGCAGAACTCCTGGTGTGGATGTTGCTTTGCCAAAAGGAAAGAGCTTATGTTGGCTTAACTTATATCACTCAGGGAGGCAGTGTAACTATGCCAGAAAACTCTTTCTTTCAGTTTGAACAGTGTGTACTGCAGGCTGCTCTGCCAGTAAAGCGATGGTGAATATGTGAGATAGACAACACCTTGATCACTGTTGCTTCTTATATTTGCATTCAATTAACACATTAATCAATGTGCCACATTTAAGAAATACTTCTCACGAATAGATTGTTGCATTTATTGACATCCTCAATCTGTAAGTCTGCTAATGTACCAGAATTATTACTTCGATGCTTGTCTTGAAACAAGAAACCATGTGCTGTTCAGATCCTGGAAACCACACAGCTAAAATACAGCCTCCCTAGGTGCATTGGCATCTTTGTTGCAGTATTTTAATTTTATGTTTTCTTGTTTCTCTGCTTGGCATCTACTGGGCTCTAAAACTCCATTTAGAAACTCTATGAATCAAGTAGATTTTTTGATTCATAGTGATCTAAACTTAACCAACACATCTCTTTTTAACCAACACATCTCTCTTTATCACATACACTAAAATAAATTGTTCCAGTAAATTCTCTGAGGTGCCTTTAATTTGTCTTTAATACGCTCTCCTCCAAGATATTACATCAACTTCTGCTTTCACATGATCAAGAATTCTACTCATGCCTGACATGTATATTGATACTGAGTTCAGCAGTTGTTTTCAGTATCAGCTGGTTCCTTCCTCTGGCTAGAGCTGTGTCTGGCAGCTCTTTCTGGTGCTGCGTGACTTTTCTGTTTATGTCTAATATCCTGTCTCCATTTACCACATAGCTGTAATGTCTTATATGCTTGGTAACACTTACTAAATATATAGATTGTATTCTATATTAAGAAAAAATGAAAATAGAAAATTTTAAATGTTAAATAAATTTCAGATACTGAATGTGTTATGTTTTAAATGAGTAGCTAAAAATTTTATCTGAATTGTCCTAAAAAATATTCAATAAAGTCAATGAGAAATTTCCCATAGCCATAGTTCTTCTTGCTTGAAGAACAAGAGAAAGGAAAACTTGCAGAGTACTGCTGTGGAGTGATGTGTTCATTCCAGACTTGTATTAGCTCTACCTTCCATAAACTAGTTTTATTAGCTTTACTTTCTGTAACTGAGAGAGAATGTGTTGCAATAATTCAAGCTGGAGATGAATAAATCTCTGTATATAAATTAACAGTGGTTCCTGGCCTTCAGGATATTATGAGAAACATTTATTACTGTTGCTATAATTTCTGATTCTGAAAGTGCAGCATGAATCAGGACACCACCTTAATAGCAGGAAAGCTGATATATACAATAGAAGGTAGGCCAGCACTCTGGCACATATCGTCACATTTCATTCCTCTTTAGGTAGTATCACTGAGCCCTATGTGTTGCAGCAATGAGTCCAACAATAGATGCAGAATTAGACCAAATGGAGCATTATTTAGTTGTAGTAAGGGAAATATAAAGAGCCTTCACAGTTATGACATCTTTGTCTCTTGCAAGCAAGAAAGATAAGCAACTCTACAATAGATGCTTATGACTTTAGCACCAGCTCTGAATATATAAAATGCTGTTTATGTTAGCCATGGATGCACTCTGACCAGAAAATAATTTCTGGCCCTGAAGACCTGAAGGAAATCTGGGGTGAAACTTCCAGTTTCAGTGTGTGTGAATAGCAGTGAAAAGAGATCATTGTTTTCTTGAATTGAAGGGAGAGGGGAAAAAAAGATCCTGCTATGTTATTTTTGTACAGTCGTTTCATTTTCAGAATCTATTGGCTACTTTAAAAGTTTTGCCAATGACTTAGTAACTCACTTAAGCTCTGAGGTGTTTACTCCTACCAATCTCTGCTTTACATATGTATGGCTATATTAAATTGTCTTCACCTCAGAACTATTCCCTCCTTCCCCTCACACCTTGTTTCCCACTATTATGGTCGACACAATAGTCATAAAAACACTTAGGCATGAGGTGCCTTTTTGTAAGCATTTCTTAGTTGTTTTGAGCCAAAAGGGAAAAAGATAATAAAAATAAAGAAGAAAAATGTTTTTTAGCCTACATAAAGGGTTGTGATACAGAAAATGAAGGAAATGTTAAGTTTCTTAGCAACTACGGTAACAAAAAGAGAGGAAAGTGAGGGCCTCTTTTATGCATGGAACAGGCAGGTCAGCACCTTACTAAATTCTTATTTTACAGTACTGTGACATTTTAGAGCAAAAGGATATTTGGAAAGAATAGCTGGGAATAGTCAATTTGTTTACCTCTCTGCTAACACAGCCAATTGTGGTGGTGTTTGTAATGTGGGCACCTGTTCAAAAAAAGAGTGGAACGGAAACTACTCCCTTTGAATAAACTTTTCCATGTTGTGAACCACATCTTAAAGACAACCACATCCCTCCCGTACATGACTGTGGGCCACTTCCCATTCCGCCAGTAACCACCTAGTATTTCTGCAATAGCTACAGCAACTGAGTTTATTAACACAGCTGAAAAATAACCAAAAAAAAAAAAAAAAAAAAAAAAGCTCTTTCCACAGAGAAAAACGATGCTGAGCTAAAACAAGCCAGATAGACCTCACCTAAGTGAGGATGTCAAATTGAAGTGCCTGCATTAGGGCACAGTATCCCTGTATAACCTTTGGAGACAGATAACCTCCTCAAGACCAGGATCTGTGGGAAAGAGTCACATCCAGGATTTTGCTTTCCACTGTTGCTTTCCACTGACTAGTGACCCCAGCATCTTACTTTTCTATATTCTTACTTTTCTATATTCCCTTTCTAAATTTGGCATAAGTCAAGTGCCTGAAATCTGGCTGGATTTACCTATCTGCCTGCAATCTCTATGTCAAAGGAAAAACACCATGAAAGACAAAGCACTCTTGCAAAAGTAGAAGATGCTCTCGGGAAGCCCTCAGGAGGCCTGTCCTGGCAGCAAACAACATGTGATTTACTGTATCTCTTGCAGCTCTAAGCTTAAAATACTTTGTGCACTCTTAATGTATTATCCACACGGAAACAAAGATATTTCCTAACAAACACAGTGCTGAGCTGTGGCTAACTTCACAAGCTATCTGTTGGTGACTTCTGGGAAAAGAATAAATAAACAAATGAAAAAGAAAAAAAAAGAAGCAGAAACATTTAATTTCCTCAACAATGGAAAGAGATTCTTCCAATTCTTAAAAAATTCCCTCAGTGCTCCCTCTGCCTTCCCAACCTCTCTCTTGTCTACATAACAGATGTTATTTTAAGCTCATTTTCATTTGGGCAATTAATATCTACAAGCTAATATCATGTCTTCATCACAGATTTTTTTTTTTTTTTTTAAAAAGGGTAAGCTTTCCTTATGAGATCTATAAAAACTGTGTTTGGCAACAGGCTCAGTTTAGCCCTACAAAATACACAACATCCCCAGGAGGAATTGTAGCAGCCTGGAGAGAAGTTTTAGACTTTCTACAAAATGGAGGCACAACAGTGAAGGAAGAGCAGGTAAACTCGGCTTTGGCTGGCTGTCAGGGCCACAAGATGTGAGCCTAAACCTGATGCTAGAGACAGGACACATACCCCTGCTGGGGAAGTGACACATGTGAGCTAGAAGCACCAGCTATGTGTGGACTATAAGCACCGAGCCAGTTCCAGGTCCTCGCAGGGCTTTTGCCTCAGTTTTGCGGCCTGCTCCCAAATGGAGTGCGAGTGTAGTACCCATAGTAAAATGATTTATTTCTACATCAAAGCTTATCTGGTTGAAATCTTCCAGAAGCAGGGTAACTTGAACAAAATTGTGCATTTCAGATGAGATCATTTGTTCTGAGGGAAATTTGGAATGATCAAAATAGGCTTATCTCCAAAAGTTATTTTATCCTGATCACCTTCATGATACCTTCAGGGAATCCTCTGGGCGATAATACTGGTGTTGGATTTATTTTTATTTGGAAAATGCAGAGACATTCTCCAGCTACAGAGAGAGAAATCTGATCTTGACCAGGTCTACTTACATTACTTGCAGGAAGTTATACCTGTGAGGAGGATCACAGAATGGTTGCAGTTGGTAGGGACCTCTGGGGACCATCTACTCCAACTCACCTGCTTCAGCAGGATCACCTAGAGTACATTGCACAAGATCGCATCCAGGTAGGTTTTGAATATATCCAGAGAAGGAAACTCCACAGCCTCTCTGGGCAACTGCTCCAGTGCTCTATTACCCTCACAGTCAAGAAGATTGTCCTCATGGTCAGATGGACATTCCTATGTTTCGGTGTGTGGCCATTGCCTCTTGTCCTGGCGACCTCGAAATGAGTCCAGCCTCATCCTTTCAACATCCTCCCTTAGGATATTTGAATACACTGGTAAGATCTCCTATCAGCCTTTTCTTCTCCAGGCTAAGGATAGATGTTTTAAGAGGAAATTCAGTGTATGGCTGCACTATAGAAGCTAGAAATGCTTAGCAAATACGTTTTTACAGTTGATGTATTTTTATAAATAGTTTATATAGCTTTCGTGATTGCAAATCTCCAACACTCTTGATATTTTATTTCAGCATTGGAAAACAATATTCATTAAAAGAACGATAGTCGCACTGAAAGCAATTTCAAATCATTATATATAATTAATATTCTTCTATATGCAGACATATAAAAAATCTTTTCATTATCCTAATGCTTATGGCAGTGATGTGCCAGACTGCCAGTAAAACTGAAATCAAAGGAATTTGTTTTTAGAGTCTCCAGAGGAGATCGAAGTTATAACCACCACTCTCTTTCAAAAACCATTTTCTATCAGTCAGGCTTATGGTGAAGCTGTTACTATAATCACTGAGCAATATCTTTTTCATGATGGCTGGACATCTATAAGAGTAAAATAAAATGATACCGTACAAAAATAAGACAGAAAATTTTCCCCATACCGGTGACCAACATACTTCAGTGAACACTGAATGTAAAGCCAAGAAATATTCTCTTTCTCCAGCTCCCACAGACATGATTTTCCTCTGATACCTTGGGAAGGAAACTGAGCTGTATCATTTTCCTGACTTACAGGACTTTGGAGAGATCATTGTCCCTCAATAAGTTAAATCATTCTGTAGAACACTTGGTCACATCACTCACACATAATTTATAGATGATATTGCCTTGACTATCTGTGTCATCCTTATACAATAAGGAGCTTGATTTTCCATTCCCCTAGCCCAGTTAAGTGCTGCAGTACTTTAGTGGACCACATAATTCCCAGGAGAGCATACACAAAAAGGCTAGCAATATCTAGATTTAAAGCATGTCCAAAATGAATCCTCATGCCCATTGTAAAAGTGTCATGACAGCCTTACTTCCCAAGGCCCAGAGCAAGTGAGCACATCAGATGTGTTGACCTTCTTTTAAAGTACTCTCTTTTCTATTCAAGAATGCAAAGGAGTCCAATACCCCCAAGTATCTACGATGTCTTTTTGGACTCTTTTCAAGGCAAGCCTTTATGCTGGAAATTTCTAAGACCTATAAGCATCACATCAGTAGTCACCACAAAAATATGTTTGCTGTACTGGACCTATCCCTTACCTTCTATAAGGCTTACTTTGTCAACAGGCTCTGCTTAAGCGATAGTGACTGCAGTTCCTGTAGCCAGTGATCCAAGGTAGAGCTAAGAATTGAGAGGAGGTGGAATGGGCTGCTGACTGCAATAGTGGATCAAGGAGAGGGTTTGTGCAGAAGCTGTTCATCTAAGCCCCTGATAGAGCAAGGATCCCTCTCTATGGACTTTGGTCACAGCAGTGTCCTATGAAATGTTTAGAATGGATAGAAAACACAGTATCCATTAAAATTACACCCTTAGGCTTTCTAATCTGGTCTTGCCCTCTCAAAATACTTCTAAATCTTCTTCATTCTCTGAAACTAAAGAATAAAAACTCTGTGAAAGCCTTTTTAGACATGTTTGTCTAACTATAATTCAAAGATGATTACAGCATGAGAACATGTGCAAAGCAGGTATTGGCACTTACAGTCTGTGAAGCTCTTCCCTTTGGAAGAAGTGTGTCCTTTCCTGCATAATTCCTGATATGGATATCTATCGCTAGAACTTAATCTGATAATTGGAATTGGAACTGTTTTATGTGAGTTTTGACTTGTTTCAAAAATACTGCTAGATGAAAACAGCTCATGGTTTTTTTCTCCCATGCTAACACTGACATGAGTGCTGATGTATAACAGCAACTCTTTAATTCCGACCTGGCTCATATGTGCAAAAACTCTTGTCTGTCACTCTTGCTTCCCAACCACAGCACCTGCTGCAGTACAGCCCTGTGAGCTTCACCAAATACTTCCTGATATCCTACCAGCTCCTTCCTGGGACTGGCAGAATGCCACTTTGCTTTAAAACCCCTCTCACTCATCCTAGGAGGTCACCTCTGGAAAAAACGTGCTTGAAAAACATGTTAAGAGATGCAGAGTTTTCCATTTTCATTTCAATCAACTCCGAGTCTCCACATATTCAATCTCTATTTAAGGGAGTGTAAAATACCTCTAAGTTAATGTCCCTGGCAGTTGACTCTTCTTGGATTTCAATAGTGTCATCAGAGACTGCAGGGCAATGCACAGAAAGAGCTGAGGAATTACTGAATGAAACTGAGCCTTCAGTCCTATTCTGAGACTAATGGGAAAGATACCAAGTATCTCGACACAGTTTGTTCTACTAGTTGAAGGACACATAGGGAGGTCTCTGTCAGTGTAGTCTTTCTTCCCATAAATCTTACAAGGCCTTTTTAAAAGCATTTTATTTTCCAGTACCAGCCTGATCATCATCTCACCACAGTTCAGCAGAAAACTCATGCTGTCAAATAAGCCCATATAGTTGCAAAATGTATGGGGCACTAAAGGAGCCTATAGGCGAGGCTATCAAATAAAAGGTTGCTTTGTAGCCTAGCAATTTTTTCCAGAGGAAGCAGTCAAAAAAGTAACTGTTAATTACTAAGTTTAAAGAATTTTCATAGGCACTATGAGTAGTCTGCCTATGGCAGACCACATTTTGTTATGGGCAGAATTTTAAGACAGAATTTTATTCTTTTTCTTTTCATTCCACTTCTAAGACTCTTAAGAACAAAACAAGTTTGAAGTCTTTTCAGTGATGGGTGAGTTAATATTTATTTATGATGACAAAATGATGTTACTTCTTTGCAATGCTCATCTGGGCTGATGCAGCAGATTACAGATATGACACAGTAGAATTTATAAATAAGATTAACTGATTTTATAGTTTTGCCTCAGCATTTTTTCACAGAAATATCATGTAATAGAAAGGAACCACAGATGGCCTAGTTCACAGACTTGGTAACAAGAAGTTTTTCATTATCAATATTGCAACATTGCTATAAAATTGACCACAGGTGACAATATGAAAAGTAAGAATGTATGTGTATGCATATGTACATTCACAGTATGCATGTGTGTAGGTGTAGGCATGTGTGTAGATATATGTATGTGTGCGTGGCTACCATAAATTCTCTGACCCTGTAGTTTTCCCTCATCTGTAAGAAAAAATTACAGAACCTGATAGTAATTATCATTTTTTTTCCAATATCTTACTGCTCCAAAACATTTTCTTTTGTCTTCTAGTAGCTTTCTCTAACTGTCAAGCTGGCTGTCAAATTTAAGTTTCTTCTTTCTGATTTTAAGAGTATGCCTGAATATGGCCCTATAAACACTGTATTTATGCTCTAACATTGGAATCCCTCTCTTCTGTCAATAACTATTCCACGTGCTATCCTATGCCATTTCTGCAATTGGAGTAATATCCCTTTCAGGCTTCTCCTAAATCCTTACTTCTTCACAGCCTTTGCCACCAATGATAGTTTATGGTGACACATGGTGACAGGAGCTTTCCAGGTCCACTTTTTTTTTTTTTTTTTTTTTTTTGTTCTAATGATTTTTCTCCTTTTACATGAAGCATAGATTATGGTTAAATGCCACTAAAACTATCATATTCCACTGAAAGCCTATTTAGTCCCTTAGAAAGCACTTAAGTGAGTGCCTCAAAACATTTGGAGATCTCTTTTTAGTTCAAAAGAGAATACAACCAAATTTCAAAATTTTGTATTGAGGCAAGGAAAATGGCCATACCTGTTCTTAATTATATAAAAACTTGTTTTTTTAAGATATTAGTCTCAGTACTTAAGAATAACTGTTGGCTGAAAAAAATGCAAAAGAAATTGTGTATTCGTCTGCTCCAAGACAATGTTTCTCATTTTTAAAGCACACTTTTGATTTCTTTGTTTAATGAATGTGCGTACAAAATCAAAAATCACTGTACTTTTTATCATTTTTGAATACCTTGCTACATTACATTGACCAGGCAACCTTCCATCTGCAGTTTTGCAAAGGGTTCATGGCTGACCCAGAAGACCCAAAAGCTATATGTTTTATCTTTGTTGGTCTCCCAGAGCTTAGCCAGGTAAAGTAGTGCAGCTTGAGTTGTTTGATCTCTAGAGGTCCCTTCCAACCTCAACCATTCTGTGATTCTGTGAGTTACTTCATCCACAAAACACCTTTTGAAGTCCTGCCAGCTGTCTCTCTTCGTTTTGAATAATTTGGCAGACATTAGAGGGAAAAAAAACCTGGCTATGTAGTGAAACATGTGCACCTCTTCTTTGCTGTAAAAATGCTGTCCCTGTCACTCATATTGAAGGAGCTCTGTGCTTCTCATAATCTTGCTGGGCTGAGATTTTTCTAGGTTATATTCGGTTAACATTACTGACTGGATCCATAAGGTACTCGGCCAAAGGAAAATCTGCCTGTATTTCACAAAAATTTGCACTCTGCCCTCGAGGAATTGAGAAAATACATTGCTCACGACAACAGTGCAGGTCATATCTGTACTGAATTGGAACCTCCATTGTGTCCTGTAAACACCTCTGAGGTTTAGGACTTCCATTTGGATTAAGTACTGAAAATATGTTCTATTTCTGCAAATGACTTTTTTTCCCACTGTATTCTAGACTGCTTCCCTGTCCAGGGTATTGGACAACAATCAAAGTGCCTTCGATCCTCTTTCTACTGTGTGAATGAACCAATCCACTCCCGTTTTAAAAATGCACCTGCTAAAAGGGAGCCCAGAGTTGACAACATGACCAAAAAGGTAATTACTGTGTGTTCAGAAAAGGAGTACTTAAAGGGTCTCTCCATTTCCATTTCAAGATGGCAGAATTCATAAAGGGGTGATGACAGCCTAAGAAAAGGGCTTCTTGGCAAAAGATCTGCAAGGATCTGTTATTTTGTCCAAGTAATATAACTGTGGTCAAGAAATCCTCGGATAAGCTGTTCCTACCTTTCCTATTATGTTGTGTCCAAAGACACTTACTAAAAGCCAGTTTGCCTTTGTGGGTGAATGGACCTTGGGAGGTCTGGTGACTGGTCAGTGTGCAACTTGTTTAGATCCATGCTCTAAAAAAAATGGTTAATTGGGTTAACAGTGTGCTAAAGGAGGATATATATCTTGCAGAAGTGTATTTTGCCAACAGGTGGATTCTATGGTGTTGAAACTTCCTGCTTTTTGCACGAAACAAACATCTGAATATTTTTTATCTCCCTCCTCCTTAACTTGCTACTCCCCACTATCCCGTAACTTTGACTATAAAGTTATATATATGGCTATAAAGTTATATATATGGCCCGTAACTGGCTTTCTATAACATATAGGGAAGTATGATGCAGATCTGAATAGACCTAAGAAGAGCCGTTCTTAAATCATCTAGCTCATGCTGAAGTTAGATCTGGATAGATTTAGTCAGACTGCACTCTGTAGCCTGTCTCAAAGAATGGGTAAAAAGGAAGGCCATAAATCTAATAACATTCTCCTAGCTTCCACTCACTTTCTGTTCAGGGATTTTATATCAATAAAATGTGGCTGCTTTATGCTCAGTAATCCTCAAAAGATTCCTGTGAAAGGAGAATATGACATCTTAATGATATTAGCAGAAAGAAATGATAATGCATCCTGATTTATAGAAATAACATGATGACTTTTAAATGTCAAATGAATGAGTGAAATACAAAGATGGTAGCAGCATGGCAAGAAAGAGGACATTCCACAGAGGAAGGTTTCACTCTTCACTTACCAGAGGACAAATATATGGGTGTCTGTGTATGCATATATATGAAAATATACAGAGGGAAGATATAAGTATGCATGTATGTGGAAAATCTAATGTTAAAACCATTATGGATGTTCATTTGCAATGGTGAATATAGTTGTGATTGATAAAATAAGCAGTGTGTGGCAGTCCAGTCACAGCACCACTTTATTTAATGTGTTCATGAGCAACATGAAAGTCTAAGTCGGGTGAAATAGGACTGAAATAGAGATATGATATGGGAACCTCCCAGAGATAGCACATCCTGCCACTCACATTTGAAAATGTCATCATGTTTCATGTACCTACCAGCTACATTCCCTGTTGAACACAAAGCTGACCAGGGTAGGAGAGGAGAATCAGGAATACCAGCAATACACAGATCTTCCAAGTAATCTTCACAGTGGAGAAGAACAAAACACCTATGCCACCTATAAAACGGACGCGCATATAGGAATTAAGGAATAAAGCAGGGATGAGGAAAGTCATCCACTGAGATTGGGCTTATCCTCGTAACATCTGCCCAGGGCTGGGTTGTGCATGGGAATGGGGATTCCACTCCATAGCAGAGGTTGCTGAATACAGAAAAAAAGAGGAAAAATCATAAATAAATATGTGAGCAAACAAACAAAATTTAGACATGGGTAACTGAGCAAGCCAGGATTCTTTATTTCAGAAGCAAGAAGCCAGGAACAAAATTTAGTTCTAGTTTAAACTTGCAATTCTGTAATTCTCTATTAATAGAGATGCCTGATAGGAGAGGTCAAAGGTGCGGAAAAACTTCCATATGAAAAGATTGAATGGCCTGGGGTGTCTTTATCTTAGAAAGAAGAGAAATATGAGAGGCTCAGTTAGAGACTGAAAATCATTAATGGCTAAGCAGACACAAACAGAGCCAACAGAGTTTCCATTTCCATGGAATAAAAGGACGTACTTTGAAAGCAAATGAAAGAAAATATAAACAAGGAAAAAAATTAATTTCTACATTTCAAATTGTCATCCACTAGAACTTAACACCACAGGTTACCAATAAAGTGAAAAGTCTGAGAAAAAAATCGAAAGATAAGGATGGATGAAAGGTTTCGTTACTTAACTACAAAACATTAGAAAAGGGGGAGCCTTCCCACTAGTAAATAGAACTTCTGCTTAAGAATAGATGCTGAACACTATCCTAATTTTTACAAGAAGAAACCTTCCTTAAAGCTATTTTTTGTTATCAAGATCCATTGATACACACAGCATTTGATACTGAATATAGTCAGAAA
>JAVCKT010017430.1:16348-62989 GCA_032273925.1 Rhynchotus rufescens
CCTGTGCCCCGTGCTCTGGGTGTCCCTGCTGGAGCAGGGGGTTGGACTAGATGATCTCCAGAGGTCCCTTCCAACCTTGAACACTCTGTGATTCTGTGATTCCCAGGAATCAGGCACAAGCACCAAGTGGCAACTGCTCAGGCTCATTATTACAGTTCAGTTTATGCTATTCAGCCTGAGGGGAGCGTTAACTCGACACATTCATTTAACTGTTTATGACACCATTATTATTTAAGGTTCATGATAGCCAGGGGCCTCAGTCGGGATCAGATCCCTCTGTGCTCAGCACGGCACAGGAACACAGGCACCTCATGCATCCTGCCTCCCAGAAAGGGGAGTTTTGAGGCTCTAAATGTCATTGCAGGTGCTTGTCTCCAAGCTGGGAGCAAGGCCACGGGCATCAGCAGAGCATCAGTCTGGCTGAAGGGAGGCAGGTGCATGAAGTCATCGGGAGAGCATCACACAATGCATGCAAAAAGTCACACACTGGGGTAAAATACAGGTCCCAGGAAAGAGAGAAGATTTCTATCAGTAACCAGAACAGGAAATTGCCAGAATTTCAGCTTTTATGTTCACGTGTGTAATGTATAACGTAATTCCATTCTTCTTGGTACAGAATTTTGGAGGGTATTTGCCAGAGAAAAGCAGCTAACGACTCCATCTGCCTCCATTTCCAGGCACGCAACCTTCGAGTCTCAAAAGTCACCATCTGTGTCTACATAACCACTCACTGTCCCTGAATAAGTCAGCAGTTTTTTCTGTTTAAATCTGAGTATGCTTTTTCAGATGTAACCTAATTAAACCACTGTCCTGATCAGAAAACGTTATCAATATTTTCATATTAATGACATATTATCATTATTTTAACTGGAATGGATTCAAATATTTTTAATACTCAATCCCAGGTAGGGAAAACGGGAACTTTTCGGAGTTAGAGCCTTACAACTAAGGCTCTTCAGAGCACTGGCACGTCAAGAGTGAAGGAGGAATCCATGAAGAAGAGGATGATGCCTCCAGGAGTCATTCGAAGGCTCTTGGAATCAGAAGATCGGGTCTACAAAACTCTCCTTCCTCTGGCTTTTTGCAGGTATTTCAGAAAAGAGCCATCTCTCAGCCCCAGCAAACCACAAGGAGCATAAAGGCACCATCTAAACCTCAACATGATCTCACTTTCAATAAGCTGGAGAGGCTGCTTAGTTCAGGGGCAGGTGAAACGTTAGCAAGATGTTGCACTTCCCATTCTCCCCCTTACTGAAAAAGAACCAAGATTTTGCCCACACAAGCAAAGTAAAATAGCAACATCAGCAAAATACTCCCTCGAGTGGGCTGTGCTACCCACCCAAAGCCAGCGCAGCAGCTCTGCATGAGCGAGGGCAGCGAGTTCCAGCGGGGGCTGCTCCTCCAAAACTCACTTGCCCCCATCTGCTCAAGCACCAAAGAGACCTTGGAGCAAATTTAGCTCCCAAATTTACACACTGCTGTTGTGGCACGTGGAGTAAGAATTTCATTTTGGTACCGCAGTGTTGGGTTTAAAATGTTATTTTTTTGTTGGCATCTTCTATTCCTCTTCCACTTTTCTCCATGGCAAGTTGGGCTGCAGCTCCTCGGGGTGGTTTCAAGGTCCCATTGAACATGCCAAGCCCTTCACATGTAACTACATCCTTGCAGCACAGAATGAAACAGAGGGGGGTGAAAGGAGGAGAACCCACCCCTCAGCCGCACACAAATTCTGCGTATTTTGCATTTCGCTTCCAAAATGCCCTGGCAGCCCACACCAAAATAAAAGGCTCCTATTTTGAAAGAAAAATGACTTTGAGTCACATTTGTTTTTATCATTAAACACGATGATATCAAACACCACCTCCTTTCTTGCTTCTAGCTTATAAACAGGGCTCCCCTTCCCACGTCCTTCAGAGCGCTGCCTGCCTGACTCAGCGCCGCGACCGCGCCGGTGCCTTCGGAGCACCCCCTGAGGGATGGGGACGCCCGGGGAGCCCCAGCAAGAGGCTCTTCAGCCTCTTCCCATCATGAACAACACCGAGAACATGAGGAACGGGCCCACAAAATGCTGCTTTTGCTACCAGCAGAAAATACCTGTTGCTGCCCCAGCTCCTCGTGCACCATCCCCTTTGTGATGAGCATCCTGACCTCTGCGGAGCTTCCCAGGGCTGGCAGCAGGAATAAGGCTTCCCTCTTAGCTCTTGGCTCCAGCCTTTTTCCTTTTTTTTTTTTTTTTAATTCTCAAAATACCACCAACAGAATTGATTCCTTTACAACAGGCCTTTATCAGGCTTCAAAAAAAAAAATCCAACCTGCTTACTTCAAAGTCATGCTCTCATAATTTCAGCTGGCACATTATGAACAAAATGGTCTAGAACTAACCTCAAACAGTCATCTGGAGAAAAACAACATATTTTCCCATGTCATCACCACTATAGCACATACTAACCACAACTATTCAGCCTGTCAATTTTCAGTTTATATTATGATAACTTTACCTAAAAGCATTTTGTGGTTCAAAAACAGCAAGTGCAATGCCAAGGAAACATTTGCTGAGCTGACGAGCAGAGCAGCACTGCTGTGAGGAATATGCTCCCTGTACAACAGGAAGCAGAGGCTAAAGAGATTGCACTGGGGACAAGAGATTTCTCAGAAATTCCTGAAAATGTCGGTTTGGGTTGGTTGAACCCAGCAGTCTTGTCACACACAGCAGGTTGTGAGAAAAGAGTCTGTGCTCGGTGTCTGCCGTGTGAAGCCTTCCACAAAGACTCCAAAACTGCTAGGAAAGGGAAAAGGAACTAATTTTTTTTTTTTTAATTATTGCATTCAGCATATCCACCTGCATTAAAAGGAAGGTTTTCCAAGTTCACTGGGTATCCAAGAGGTATAAAACGCAGAGATTCATGTGAGTCTGGACAGGGAACCTAGCTGGCAGGTACAAAAGCAATGCATATTTAAAGGACCCTAGCAAATACACCTTCAGCCACATGGTTCACGAGGAACACACATTGCACAGTTTTGAGTTACTTTACTCATTTTGAGGAGGACAAAAGCAAACCCCTCATTAGCAGAGCGCTGTGGTTCCAGTTCTGCGCTTAAAACTCCTGACTTTGAAAACCATACACCCACGCACAGGCTTTAAAAATACTCTCCTGCTACTCCGCCGCTCGCGCCCTCAGCCCAGAGGCAAACAAGAAGCCACCACATCCCTGCTTCACCATCCAGGGCAAGGACGGGATGGCTGAGCCTGTCTAAAAGCTTAGCCTAAAGCTCGGGGCAGCTAACCAAGCAAAAAAGGTCTTGAGAAACCTCTAAGGACACTCTCCAAGTTGTGGTATTTGCTCTCTCTGTGGGTTTGCCCCACCGCGCAGGTTCCCCCGTCAGGGAGTTCTGTGGGCTGGAAGGGCAGTCGGAGCAGTGCCGGGACGGAGGCGCCTCGCGGGGAGGCACCTTGGCCTGTCCCTTCTCCTCAGAAGAACCAAGGCTCCCTGGCATAGGAATACGAGTCCCTAGGCCTGCCCCAGCAGTTCTACCCTAGGATAAAGGGGGCTGCATTCTCCCTTCCCAGTGCTGCTGGCAGACACGCTCCAGGGGACCCGCTCGCCCAGAGCAGAGGCCGCTTCAGGACCGGCTGCCTCCGAGGGGTCCCACATTTGCTCTCCAGAGACATGTAGGCCTTGAAAGGAGGAGGAACAGGTAAGAAAGGGGCAAGGAAAAGCAGGGAGGAGCCCTGCCCCTGGGCTTGCATTGATTTCGAAAGCATGAGCAGGCTGTCTGGCTGCGCTGCCCCACACCTGAGACTCACATAGTTGGCACCAAGAGCTGGAGCAGCCCGTTCATGATCTCACAGCGAGTCTAAAATAGACCACGTTCACAGACCACAACATACAGAGCTGCCCTCCTGCACTGCTGACAGCAGCTGGTGTCAATGAACACCGTGCCCCGACACAACCCGAGCTCCTGGACACCAAAGCTGCGCTTTGCTCAAAGCCTGAACCCTGCCGTGCCCCGTCAGAGCTCCCTATTAGCCCCGGTTTCCCCAGTCTCACCAGGGAGGTTTTAAGAGCCACTCTGAGAAAAGCAGGAGCGTTGCAAGTTGTATCCAAACGCTCCATAAACTAACCTCCATTTCTGAATATGAGTGCTGCAACTCAGCACTTCTACTATGGGATCCCAGAAAGCATGAGACAGATCTTAATTTAGCGAGAGCAACTGCATATTATGCCAGTGACAGAAAATCCCAGGGTAGGGAAGAAAATATCTTGAGTCAACATACTGAAAAACAAGGCTGCTGGATTTTTGTTTCATTTTACAGTGTGCTTGAAGTTTTCAAGAAAAAATCCAAATATAATACCGAATCTCTTAAAAATCTTACTTCTCTGCTTCAAGCTTCCATTGCTTTCAGAGCACAAAATGCAGTTTTGCTTGGGATTTTTTAGAACCAAAGGCATGCTTTGCAATTTCGGCTTTACCAGCCTTGCAGTATTTCAGCATATGCCTTAACTTTAAATCAATGCAGCCTGCTGAAATCAAAAGGGCAAACGAGTGTTAAATGCTAAATGCATCCTAATGCCTAGCCCTGAACACGAATTAGACCTAAAAACGTGATCAAGTGTCTCTAAATTAGGTCTTCTATGTTCACACTGGTAATGATAAGCAGAAATACAATAAACAAATGTATCTTGTATAAAAGGGCAGTAACAGTTTTGCCTTGGGAAGAATGACTATGTGCAGAAAAAGCAGCAGTCTCTGGGCACAGGATTTAGAAGGAAGATTAAGACACGCAGGCCAAGGCCAAGGATGAAGGAATGAGAAGTTGTTACAGACGGCAGAGCCATGTTAACTCCATCACCTAGAATGGAAATAAAAACAAAGGAAGGAAAAATCAGTGCTGGAAGACTGTATCGGACTGTCAGGAAAACAAGAAATGAATTTTCTTTCTGAAGAAAATGAAAAATGAGAATAAAGAAATTTAAAGCAGAGTTATGAAATGAGGTCTTCAGAAATCTGAAGTGCAGCAATACCACTTCAATCAGACAGCACAAAGTGGTTTTGTTTCTCATAAGCATATACCAGCTCCCAAGTCTATGCAGAGTGCTGGCACTCTCCTTCAGTCCATACATGGGGCTTGAGATGTTGTGAGGACACCTTCCTGGGAGGCTTGTTACAGCATGTGCTGTAAGGAGCAATGATCAGTAATATTCCAATAAGGACAGAAGCAGTGGGATTGGGATATTGTGTGTAAATGAAAGAAGGAATTATTATCAGATGGGGTCTTGGTGGTGTAAGTATAAAGACAAATTTTTAAAAGTGAAAAATAGGCTAAAAATGATATAAGAGGGAAAGTGGAGGAAAGTCACAGGCTTTGGACATTGGAAACCAAGTAGGGTAGAGCAGTTAAAAATGCACTGCAAGGCAATGTCCTGTCTTGTCAGGAAAATGGCCACGAGGACCTACATTAACAGCTCTTCTGCACCTTTTGCTTTGACCCATCTATGCAACCAGGAGGTACAAGGAAAGAAAAAAGAAGAAAAAGAAGCAAGTAGAGAGAGCTCTGGAACTCTTCTGCTCGAGTTTCTTTGGAACACAGGGTTTCTGCCAGCAGTGCAAGGAGATTTGCCATGTGTGGGACCTGCTGTTGGCTCATGCCGGGTGCAGTGTCCCAGCCCGGTGCATTCCCAAGAGGACCGCGCGCGTGCGCGGCGCTGGGAGTTGTGCTCCCGACCCCTGCACCTCCACTCACACACATTCCTGCGTTGGATGAGTCGATTGACTCGGAGAGAGGCTCTTTATTCCCATCTGTGTGTTCAAATGCCCCAACCAAAACTGGCCCTGGCCTAACACTTCAGTGAAATAACACTAATAATGATGCGCTGGATGAGAGAGACTCATCAAACCAGCGGCAAAAATACATTGGCACAGCAAAATGAACCCTAAAAACTAACTGCAGAGACATGACTGATCTTGACTTTCTGTACTGAAAGCCTGACCTAAAATCTGGGAGGTCAATAAATAGACTCTGTTACTTCACAGATGACTTTGGTCTACAGTATTTTTCCCTGACTGGCATCTTTCAATCAGTCATGTTCCTTCATTGTCCTGGCTTCTCCCCTTCAAAGCAAATAAACCTAAAACCTGCCTAATTATTTGAAAATGAGTGAACCGAAGGTAGTTCAAGAGTGTTGGTCTTCTTATATCTTCACATATCTTTGCAGAAACCACAGAGTCTGCGGTCATCTGGGTATTTATTTACTTGTCTCCTGAGCCCAGTGAAAAAATGCTTACCCAAATATTCCTTTTTTTTAAAAAAAACACATTTGCAAACCACGTTTTTCTTGCGAAGAATAAACTCCCTCTTCTAAGAAGAAAGAATCTGATTGCTTTAATCTATCCAGGCTTTATCTGGGCTCCCAGTCCATTGAATGGTTACAGCCCTGTCCGTCAGCACGCTCGACACAAAGTGGTGCTAGAAACCAGGCGCCAGCTCTTGCCTATATTTCATGCTGGCTCTTTCAGCCTTGAGGATGTTTTCTTCGTTAGTCAATTTTATCTATTGTATATACAGTACTATTTAAAAACAGCACTCAAGTGTACAAGATAAACATGTGCTCCCACTGAGCTCCTAAACATGAAATAATAAATCTGCATACCCGCGACTATTGCTGCTGCTGTGTCGCTGCTTCAGCATGCCGAGTAACACAAACCAGCCAGTCAGAGGCCCTGGGCACAGAAAGGTCAGCGCTCAGCAGGCACAAACAGAGCTTTGTAAGGGAGAAATCCAGCGGTTGCTGCAAACGGGATGCGGTCAGATACTAACCATGTGCAACAAGACACGAGGAGATGTTTCTTCACAGGAATGGGAAAGCTTTTCCACAAGCACCCATGAGGGCCCAGCCCTGTTCCTCATCCCCCTGCTCACAAAGATGCTTCGTTATCTTTGAGACTTCTACTTCCTACCAGATTTGGTGGGAATTAGCCAAGAGGCAGAGTGCTATGGGAGGGGAACCAGGACAAAAAGACAGATGGACAGATATCACCATCACCATCACCTACACCTCACTTCTTCAGAATCCAGGCTAGAAACACCCAGGCTCAAACAGGGATGCTTAGGACAGCATTTCATAATGCTTTACCCAAGAGTACTATCAGTATCATGATCTTCATTTCAGAGCCAAAGCCCTGACTGGCCGTGACCCACGTCACTAGTTAGTGGCTGAGCAAGCAGCAACGGTTGTGTCTCCTGACTGCAAGCCAGCGCTCAAACAGCGCAGTCACCCCAAACCACAGGAAGACATTTTCACCCCAAAAGGCAACACCTACTTCTACCAGGTTCAAAGCAGAAGAGTGTCCTCTGCAACTTCTCATCCCCCACGCCATCTTCACCAAAACATGAATGGAAAGACACAAAATGCCTCCATTTGTCAGGTATTTCCTGCCCCCGATCAGCTGGGATTTCCACTGTGATGCAGGCACTGCGACTGCAATCATGTGAATACGAAGTTGAGAGTTAGCTACCCTGACACCATAACTGTTCTGATAGACAGAAGAAGATGCACACTTGACTTTCTGCAATCTTCTGAACTCCTGAAGGAATGTTTAAAAAATGTCTTTTAGAGCCTTAAATCTGTTGTGCCATAAGCCTTAAAATAACAGCCAGAACTTAGCTAAGGGCAGACTCTTTATGAGGACTATCTGTCTTGGTTACGTTTGTTTTCCTGAGGAAATTATAGCCATTGCTTTACAGGTCACCTTTAGGGGTGTCTCAGACAACAAGCCATGTGTTGGCAAGGAAGTTTTCTTCTTTGATCATGGAAAAACACCATTCTCCACTTCTTGAATGCCCCAGTCCCAACAGAATGGGCAGCCTTGAGCATACACAGGCCAACGAGCAGGATCAGGGCTCAAGTTTGCAACAGAAAATTCAGGTACCACATGTCTGCATGGCCCATGGGGTTGAACACAGAGGGTTCTTCATCTGCTGCTGGATGTCCAGGGCTCTGCTTTTGCTGCCCACTCTCCCCTTTCAGTCCTGACCCCGCCATTTCTGGTAACTATGCTCTTCTAAACCCTCTCCATTCATTTTATGGTGGCAGCTCTGGGAGCGAACTGGAAACTGCCCATCTTGGCCTAACCAAGGATCAACACTAAAGCTGCAATTTGGAGTGAGTTTTCATACTATGGTGTTCCTGACTTGATCTTACCAGGCAGTTGGAGTGAAACCAGTTGCTGATATTCAAGATGTAAAACAAGTGAAACATCTGCATTGCAGCAAAAAAAAAAAATCTGTATTATTTTGGTGCATGGTTTATATAAAATAGACTTCCATTAACAAATGAGTAGAGCTAAATCCGAATCCAGCCCATGTTAAACACAACTCAAGTGGTGAAGAGCCAGCTCAGGCCCCAACATCCCCTGTAGAGAACAAAACACATCTTTCAAGCATAAATCGCACTGAGTCAGTGTTTACATACTGATCTGCTAATAAGCAGCAGCAGGAATTCCTGAATGCAAGTCTGATTTTCATTGCCAGTGCACACTACTACAAGACATACCATGCTCGGGCACTTTAAATGAGGAGGGCTGTTATCACCCGCTGCATTATCAGCGCGCCGCACAAGCGCGCCCCTGAAGCAGCCTGATAAGAATGTCTAAAATGCCTGCTATGTTTTAAAACAGCAAACTCTTCCTTTGCAATCCTGACCCAGCCAGGGCATTTAACAAAGCTTTTCCTACTCTTTCAAAACACTTTCTACTCACTCAGTGGCTGGGATCATGATGAAGGTCTCGGAAGCTGCTGGTCCCCAGAACAGCACAGCGTAGCTCTCTTCTCATGCTTCTGGCTCCATGTATTTTAAGGACTGCCATTTCATAATATGGAAGGAAACATGGACATCCGTATTTTGACAAAACATTTAACTACCACCCTTTGGGCTTCACACAGAGCATTAACACACCTTCTGAATGCAAAAAATCAGAAAACTGTATAACTAAATCGAACAACCCATCAAAAACAGCGTACGCTTTTGTACTTGTTTTCCCATTCCCAGACTCACTAAGATCAATATGTACAGAGCAGAGTGTGCATGTGTGCATGGCCATGCACATTCACTCCCAGCTGTGTTTCTCAGGAAAGTGCTGGTCTGAGGAAGAAACGTCAGGACTGTAAAAGAAAACATTTCTACTACCTTCTTCTATGAGCAGAAATAGTTTTATTGTGCTCATACGCAGGAAAAGGAGAAGGGCTGTTTCTTTCTAAGTAGCTCAAAATTGTTCCAATATTAACTTCTGGCTGCTGTAAGCTCAAAGTCTTTGAAACAATACCTCAGAGCAAACTTATCTATAGCAGCTTTCCTAATTTAACCCATCCACTCATTTTTCTGACATGCTTGTACATGTAACAGGTTGGAAAGTCCAAAGTCCTAGTTCTTCTGACTTTTATTCCATCATTTCTGGTTCTGGGGGGAACTTCTGTCCCCTCCCCAACCTGCTGCTGCTTTCGGAGCTCCAGATCACCACATCTAGAGTCAGGAGCACGAGAGCAAAGCTGTTCATGCTCAACAGAGCCAAGAGCACCCAAGGGCGCTGAGGGGCACACGCTCTTTGGAGAGCACAGGAGCGACCAGCACTTCCTCAAGGTCTTCCCTCGTGCTGTGTACCCTCACCGTGGCTCCAACAAGCCATCCTAGGCGGAGTGATTCTTAAGCCAACACCAACTTGAACTCGAGGCTACCCGCACTGCACAACCTCCCGGGACAGGCAGGAGGGCTGGCGTGGGGCCGGCTCGGACACCCATAGGGCTCCCTGCAAGGCAGGGCTCTGCAGACACACTCGTGTGAGCGCGGCCAGCAGAAAACCAGCGCCGGGCAGCTCCCCACGCAGGCTAATTAGCACAAGCTGGGAGGATATGAGGGGGGAAGCAGGACTAATTAGCCCGAGCAAGGCACTTTGCCAGCTCGGGAATCTCTGTGTGGAGCTCTGATGGACAAACAGAGGCACTCATCAAAGCCAAGCCTTTTTCAGCCCGTACAGCCAGCAGGTACTTTGTCAGGCCCAGGAAGCACCACCAAAGCGGTGTATCTTGTCACCTGAGAGCAAGCCTGGAGACTCCTCAGCTCTTAGTGCTTTTCGTTTGGAGCGAAGAACTGCAGGGGCCTCACGGATCCCTCTGTAATGCTTCTCTCACTGCACGTGCTTAGGTCGATAACCCAACAGCTCTCCTTTGCATAATCATTTTTGAGAGAGGAAGACCCTGTAATGTTTGGCATTTATTTGATTTTTATGTTATTTTATGGCTTTGCAGGTACTGAGAAAAAAGGAAAAGAAGAACGCAGTGCTAGCAATACTTCTACTGCTTCGCTGTACATTCCTCATCTCAAAATACTCTCCAGATGGAAGAAGTTTACTTGGAAGAAGGAAAGCATAAGGCAGACTGAAGGAAAGCGATGATCATATCAGAATAGTAACAACAGCAACAAAACCCAGAGTTAATTTAAGAAGAGGCTTCACTCACTAATGAAGACACAGAGACAGTGCTGCTCACTCACCCTTTCTGCAAAAGGCATCAGGAACAGTGAGACTATTCACCAAGGCAAATCCCTTCAGCCAAACTGGTTTGACTGGTCAATGATAAATAGAAGGAAATACTTCTACTCACTTCTCCTCAACCACGCTCTTGGCTGTCCCTCAGGGGTAACTGAAGATATTCACACTAACATTTTAATGGCTGCAAGTGAAAGCAAAAAGAATCCTGATAATTCTCACTGTGGATCTGTGGATTTAATGGATATTTCTTAACACAGAAATGAGTTAAGAGGACCTCCCTACCTCAAGCAGCAGTACATGACACAGACTGAATGACAAAAGGCCGATATTTTGCTCTTCTCCCATAACAAACTGAGTCTTTAACAAGGTTGCTTACAGTACATGGCTTTACAAGAAAACAAATACGCCCTTCAAAAAAATCCAAAATAGATTTAACTGTGTTAACTGTGACCGTGAAAAGTGTTAGCTGCTCCAAGGCTCTTCCCACTGCTCTGCCTTGAGTATCACGCTCACTTTTACTTCACTGACTGTTGGTGCTCCCTGAGGTTTCTTTCTGTGAACTATTTGCATCAGAAATGTGAAATCAGGATGTTGAGAAGACAGGTTTTATTTGCCAGGGACACAAATTCCCAGCAGATGAAGGCTTAAATGTACAGCTTGCCTCTCCGTTGAAAGGAATCTCTGCAGCTCTGGCCACACACGTCCATTCACAAGGGAAGCCAAACACTGTTCTGCCCTGCTTCTTTCTTTTGCATCTTTTGCAGTGTTTTCACAGGACTGGCTGCAGTTTGAACGCTGTTAAGTGAGGCACACGGAGTTAAAAAACCACCTTGATTCTGAATGAAGGTTTCCTGGAATACACACTGTCGAAAAAACTTCCTCTCCTTATCTAATACAATCCTTGATTCCCAAAGACATCTTTTGCAGAACGACTGGGTGCAGTAAACATGATTTGCCACAGTAGGGAGAGTTTCTCCATTATGTAAAGGGCTGCTAGGAGAATCCATTAGAAATAAATAAAAGACTCCAACTTCTCTGGTTTCATTAGCTTATCTCTTGTTCTGACATATCTATAGGAAAAGCAGCTAAGAGCAATCCTGGTAACCTGCTTCTTTTTCTTCCTTCTCCTGACCTCTGTGCCATGTGGGCCTCCGAAACATCCATCAGCCTCTGGAAACATCAAAGCTGTTTAAGAGCCAGAAGCACAAAACTGGGAAGGAACACGGCACCAGTACTGCCAGTTTCTCTGGGAGTACCTAATATTCCTCCCCAACATAAGCAACTGGGGTCAACATACCTTGAAGGCCATAAAAAGCACGAGAATAAATATGAATGAACAAGCTGTTCAGAAAAGTTATCGCTACTAGGAGATCTCAGCATTACTTCTAAATAACCTAGCAGTGACAGCAGCCTTTCTTCTTGAATGCATGCATCACATAGGAAAATGGAAGAAGACTTGGAGAACTTAATTTACCTTCCCTCTCTGCTAGTGACATTGAAACTATCGGCACTGACAGGAGCATCAGCAGGGTGGCAGACTGCTAGTGTCACCGTGTGACACTCAGCCAGCTCACCGTTGAGGCTCGTTCACACAGCAGCAGCACGGGGAACCAATAAATGGGAGAGGAGGCAGAACAGCATCAAAAGCAGTATTTAAGCAGCCACAGGACATGCACATTTTGATTAGCTCCATGCCAGCAAATACTAGAGCAGCTTTCACCCTGCGCTCTGGTCTGCAAAGGCTGCATTTGATTCCCTCCTGATTTACACAGAAAGTCTCTTGGAGACAGCAGTACTGCGTGCAAGGAGCTGAAGTCTCTCCAGCCAACAGCACCACATTAAAAACAAGAGCAACCACAGGCTACACTGTTGAATTCCACGAGATGTTTTTCCCCGCGTGGATCCCTCTGCAACCATCCCATAAGGGCTACCAGAGCCCTTAGCACATGCATTCCCTTGCCCGCCTTTGCTCGCTCGCTCCAACGCGTGAGTGCAGCCTGGCCTTCTCTAACAGCAAATCATGGAACAAAGCTGACAGGGAAAAGCTGGGACAGCAGTTAGAGTGACTGCCAAAGAGAAATCTGTTTGCTCAGGCAAAAGCTGTTCTCAGTCCAAACATGGGAGTCATAATCTTAGAGCCATTTGCTTGGAAGACAATGAAGAAAAGGCACAGCAGACTGGCAAACTATGGCTTGCCACAGTCAGGAAAGAGAATGATCTTTGTGCCCGGATTTCCTTGCTCGGCAGGGAAAGTTTTACAAAGCTGACAACCGGTAGCAACATGTAGTGGCCCCAGGCGCCATGCCTGCCTATCAAAGGCTTGGATTTTAGCCCTGGAGAAATTACAGCTTCTCAGTTCTCTGGAAGCTATATAGGCTGAGAAGAAAGCAAGAGCGAGTGATAAATGACCTAGCTAAAACTTATTTCAATACGTGGACTGCAGGCTGCAAGCCACACACTTGGGGATGGCTGGGGCAGAGGGGGAGGAGGAAGGGAAGGAGGAGGATGAGGCCGTTGTGTATTTGACAAGAGCAGCAGGTCCTCAGTAGATCAAATGTGACCAAGTGGGGCTGCTGCAGTGGCAAAGGCGCCTGCTGAGGCTAGGGCCGGCATCCCACACGGAGAGCACGGAGCCGGCAGGGAGCCAGGGAAGGCGGGAAAGGCTCAGCCTGCCAAGAGGCAAAGATGGGAGAGCAGCGCCGGGCTGGCAGGCGGCCAGCCCAGGGGACAGGGAGCAGGGAGGTGACAAACTCACCCGGACCATGCACGGACGCGCGTCCCCGCTCCCCTGCCCGGCGGGGAAGCACGGCGGCTCACGGCCCGGGGAAGGGAGGCAGGGAGCCCCCCGCAGCACAGCGGCACCGCGACCCGCTTCGTGCCGCGCCGGCACCGCTGCCTTTCCGCAGCACGCCCTTGAATCCCCTCTGTATTTACCCGTGAAATAAACGGCCAAAGCTCAGGCCTGCTGCTGTGTGCTGAAAGGAACCCAAACGGCTTCCACCTCCTCTCCCCAATGTCAGCCTGGAGCTGGTCTCGCCTGTCCTTCGGGCACATGAGGTGAAACAAAAGCCAGGAAATAAGGCTTTCTGAATAAACATTTAGTCGGTGAGAAATACTTCTGATTTTTTGGCAGGGCTATGTCAGAAACCTGAAGCGCTATGTATAGCACACCCGCAGAGCCCAATTTCTATTTACAGGGAGGCTGCAGCTGTCCGTAGCTCTTAATGAAGAATAATGCCTGGGAATAAATCGCTGCCGCTTCTGAGAGACGCGTCTCGAATGACAGTGATCCTTCCTCCTTTCCCTCTCCCTATAAATACTAACTGGCACGCACGGGGCAGCTGCTTGGAAGCGCCAACACACGCAGCGCTCCTTTGTGCGCAGCCTGGTAATGTGTGCGGAACGCCACGGAGAGGCTCAGTGCAGGGAGATGAGAGAATCCAAAAGTGTGTTCAGGAACTTTATGGCCGCGTGTGTCCAAACCTTCCACCGCCCCGTGGACACATGCAGAGCACAGCCGCAAAGGGCCATTCCCTGCAATCCCCACCTCCCGCTTCGGGATGCGCCCGGCAGAGCGGGCACGGGATGCGCCGGGGCGGGTGCGAGCCCTGCCAGCCGGTGGCACCAAGCAGCCGGACACCAGTCCCGGGAGCCGCTCGCTCCTGGCCCTGCCAGAGGCTGCGTGCCAGGAAAAACAGCCCGGAGCGGGAGCTGTGGGTGGAGCGCGAAGGAGCGAGGGGCTGAGGAGGAACCGGCCAGGGCAGCGGGGCGGCGAGGGGCGATGCCAGCGCCGGGACACGCGTGCCCGCTGCCACCCGCCTCGGTTCCGCGGCCCCTCCAGCTTCCATCTCATCGAGGTCTGGGATGCCGGGGAACGTGCCCCAGCGAGGCACGGGACGCCGCTCTCCTGCTGCCTGCCCAGAGCAACAGCTCCAGACAGGGGATCAGCTGAGGCCGCTTCGGTTGTTGACGCACCCAGGATCCGGAGGTTTGTTTTCCCATTCCCACAAACCGTGCCAGAGGTTTTCGCACAAGTGAAGGAAAAAAAAAGGGAAGAAATGCCTGCAAGCGAGGCACATGAAGAGTTCATTCATTGCTCATGTGCGAATGTGTTTGTGCATGTGTGGCGAGCGCTCCAGAAGAGCTGCTGTGCATGTTTTCAGGTTTAAAACAACTCGGGATACCAAAATCCCACCAGAAAATTACAAATTCTTATGCTGGAGATCTCAAGGCACCCTCTTGCAGCAGCAAAGGAGCCCCACCTCCCTTCGCTTTTACTTCTCCCTAAGCAAAGTAACATTCCTCCTTAACAAATCCTCACAGCATCTCCTTCCTCCCTGCAAAAGCGGAATATGGACTTGATTTGTACCAGCTCCACTATTCCAGAAATTGGTTTCATCCGACTGAGGATAGCGGAAGAGAGGAACGGAGAAAAACTGTGCTGTTTAGTAAACTCCCAGTTTCTAGGTGGATACCATGTGCTGGGCCCTCCTAATTGCACCCTCCTCAGTCCTGAAACCTGCCTCGGTGGCAGAGCAAGGAGACAGACAGGAACAGAGTGACGAGTGTTCCCGACAGGAGCGGTCTGAGCCCTCTGCGTGCGCTGCATGGGGCAGCTCCCTGCTAACGTCCAGGGAACAGAGAGCAGCGTTTTTAAGCCAAATGCCGTGCTGGCATTTCCTGTGAGCAGCAAGGGCAAAAATAGCATTTATCCTCCTCGTCTATGGTCTTCCCATCTCCTGGAGAGTGTCCCAGGAAGAGGGGAGGGGAGAGGAGGAACCCGGCTGGCTGCCTGCTGGGGACAGCATCGTCCTGCGAGCAGGAACGAGGTGACAAACAGGCTCTCAGGGACTCGTGAAGAGCTCTCCATCTCCTGCCCGTGGCTCCCCTGAAGAAGCTGCTCCTGGATGCCTGGGCAAGAGCCGTTTTCCAGAGCGCTCTCTCTCCATCTGTACCTAGTGGCAACAGGGCTACTTCTCGCCAAACGTGGGCTTCACGGGTGCTAATTCAGGGTTTTGTCACCTCAACAACACACCACCGCAAGGGCTCCTCTTCGAGCCTCTAGGACAGGGCAGGATGCCATAACTGCACCGACAGCATCTTGCACACACGCTCCATCCCCTGCCACGGCTGGTGATTCCACCCTGCCCTACACGGTTTATCCGGTGGATCTGGAGCGCCGCTCACCATACCGGACCCGGCGAGCGCTCTCCTCGGCGGGAGGTTGCGCCGCTGCTGCAATCGGCGCCAGCGATTGCAACATCTGGCACAACCAGCTCCTGACATCCCAACAGCTTTGCATGCTAGGACAGTTTTTTTATGATTATTATTATTATTATTTAAGGCTGGCCCTCCTCTGCTCGAGGATGTCAGCTCGCAAACTAAGCCCTTGTGGTTTCGGAGCAGTCTTTCAAAGTGTGGGAATAAACTGATACGGCCACATCCGCGTGGATACGTAGACAGTGAGAAGCTTCAGGTCTTGCAGCCCCTTACTCATCTTAACAAACTACTAACTAAGCAGCCTAGTGATACCAACTACTAAGAACTTCAAATGTCAGCTTTGCTAGCTATTTCACATGTAGGAAAGGGGAGGGATGACAAAGACTTTTCAGTTTCTTTTGTAATAGCTATTTTGCAAGCGGCCCCTGAGAAAGCAGCACCAGGGATTATTCTCAGATCGGGCAGGAAGAGAATTCTTGTTTTGCTCTGTTTGTGAAGCTGTCAACATTTGAGCTGTGCATATTGCCCATTTCAACCCAGAAAAGCCATAAACTTCATAAGGAAATAATGAGCATTAAAATATTTGTGCCTTATTTTTAGCCTTTCCTTGTGGTAACAGTTTCTCTTATTAAAGGCTACAGGATCAGGGTCTTAATCCTGTGACTGTTTTTCTCTCTGAAAGGTACAATACTTTAACTCCTATGAGCGACAATCTGTCAGAAGAGAGGAGCATTTGTATAGGAAATACATAATAATCAAATTAATATTAGCATTTGATCAAATTAATAGTAGTTTGTAAAATCAGAAATAAAGATAACCACAATTCCAATCCCCTAATATGAAAATGGTTAAATGATTTAAGTCAATGTATGAGGACATATAACACTCCTTAACCACAACTACACATGGCTGAACAGTAATCCATACCATTTTCCAGTTTTGTTAGGTGACAGTGTCACAGATCCCCCAAAACTCAGGTTAGGCATTTAGTTAAAAAACAAGCAAACAAAAAATCCCTCAAAACAACAACACAGTTTTGCATTAAGTAACTGTTATCAGCCCAAGGAAAAGAAATTCAGCATCTTTCCTTAGATATCACCACTCTGCCTCTGATCTCACTAGGAAAAGTAGAGAGGGAGAGAAATTAAGTGTCCATCCTTGCAACCCAGACACCAAAGCGACTACAGCAAACACCACAGTGCAAAAGCCACATATAAGGGACATAACTGCAAAGGTATGTTATTACTGCAAGTAACTCACAACATTCACTAGGTTCTTCTTCAGGAAGTCCTGGATTATCCTTTAGCATGAAGATTTTTTTCAGAAGCCGACAGATTTTTCACAGGTCCTCACTGGCTTTCCCCTTTCAAATACAGTAAGATAGATCTGTAAAAGATAAGCAAACCAAATTAGAGGGCAAAATCCATGCAGCTGCTCAGCAAATGAACAATCGATTCCAACAGCTCCTTGAAGCAAATACATTTTTAATAAGCTAAGATGGCGAAGGGGATCCAGATGGGGTCTGCATGAAACACTGCTCTGCTACAGGAAGAGTCATTTCCTTTGTACATCTTCTTTTAAAAAGTTAAAATTCAGAGTTCAGAGTTGCTGAAAAAGATACACGATTAAAACAATTCTTGAATAGTTCTGTTGTCATAACCAAAAAAAAAGAAAACCTTTCTGGGTTGCTGCTTTGAGAAGTGTGTGCAAATAAAGCCCTTGGTGTGCAAAGAGCTCCATTCTAGAAGATTTTTGTGTTCTCAGTCCTCTACTGGCTTGCAAACACCTCTCTATTTTTGTAGTTAATTGTAATACTACAACAGATGAGTACTCAGAAAAACAAAAAACATGCACACATACTTCCTACTCAGGAGTAGCAACTGTATTTTTCATAATTGAGATTTTTAATATTGTAAGGTGCTTTCACACTTATTTTTTGACTTGAGCTACCAATATTTCTCTGTGGGACAGCTCTCTTTTTTTTTTGATCAAATACTACACATCTTACGTAGCAGAAGCGACAAATATTTGCGGCTGAAGAACTTCAATTAGTGGTCTGGAGGACGTGAAAAATCTACCGCTTTAAGTGCCAAACTACAGTTTCACTCTCAGGTCATATCAAACACACCCCTATAACTATAAAAAAGCATGAAGTGCTTCCTCAAACTTTTTACTGGGGTTCTGGGGAAACTGCCATGCTACATTTTTGCTTGAAACCCACAGCAAAGATACTTTATAGAATAGAGTTTGCATTTCCAGAAGGCTTGAATTGGATTTTTTTTCCCTTCAGTTAGGTTCCGATGGGCTAACTGTGCTTCTTGACTTACTCTTCAGCTCACTTCCTGCCACAAATCTTTCCTAGCTCCTTGGCATAAGTCTCTTAAAACATTTCCTATCTAGTTCCATGAACTGGGCACAGGGTTCCCACCTTCCAAGCATGATGGTGCAATGCACGTTCCCTAACCGAATCCATAAGCAAAACAAAAATCTGCACCTGAGGTAGTCCAAGCTTTCCTTACAGTCAGTGCAGAAAACTAGAAAATAATTAACCCGACCTATGTTAAGGTCTATCTACTTTAGGACAGACTGAATCACTCTCTGGCAAGGGCTGCTCCTGTCCTTCCATGGAGCCGATCTAGACTGTCAGCTCAGATGAGATGCCTCCAGACAAGGGCAGATGAATCTCCCCTTGCATGAAGGCAGGAAAAAAGCCAGACAGATGATCTGACATGAGCAGCTCAAGGTTAAGAGAAGAGGAAAGGTAACGCAACAGAGGTGGGCAGGAACCTCCTCAGAGGAAGTTACAACGTAGACTACTCTACCTGAATAAACAAAACGACAACAAAAGTCTCCAAAATATAACCCAAAACTGTTATATTTTGCAACTGGATTCCTGGCTGAGGCCAAGCCCTCCCATGGCACCAGCGCCTCAAGCCTGCTACCATGAGCAATGCGGATGAGCAGTCTCAACCTCACACCTTTCTCTCCTCTCCGACAGGTGAGAGCAATGCAATAAACCTGCTCCAAAAGCCAAGAGCCTATTAAGAAACTCTGAGTTGGTGGTACAGCTGCCCCACGACACAGGCACTGCAGCTTCCATGTCCTTTAGACACCCAGCCCTGTGAGCAGCCTAAAGTCAGGCTGAACTTTCAAGATTTTGGTCAACGGCCCCTCTCTTCTGTTAGGATGGGATGCTCCTGTCTACCTGATGGAGAAGCACAGAGCCACACATAACCTTGTAAGCTTTTTTACTTTAGAAAGCAAGCTAACAAGAGGCAAAAAATAAAGCTCAATTTTAAAGTCAGTCCTTGGCACTTATAATTCATTTGTAAGCTACCGTTTTTTTCTTACATCTGTAAGTGATATAAACCTCAAGATTAAAGAAATTCAAAATACCTTAAAAAGACATTATACATTTGGTTGTAACTGTTAAAGTGAAACATTTCAGCATTTCCAAAATCACTTCTTCCCTCTTTTTCTTCCCTTCCCTCCCTCACTAATTTGGCAACCAACTGAAATCTCTCAAAAACTGCCATTTTGGACATCTGCTCTGGCTCACCAAACTTGTCACCCAACACAAGCAACATTCTGATGGACCTAAAAATGGACTCCAGAAAACTACTAGGAAATACTTAACACATCTGCAAAAATGAGATGGCTTCCAATTATTTTTTATAAGACCTAATTGACCTTTTTTTTTTTAACAAGAGCTGGGAGTTTTTAAGTCCTTGCAGACCTTGTCTCCCATATCGATTTGGGCTGTTCCTGGGGATGGGTGGCTGCTCTCCTCGGTTAGGCACTGACGTGTCACGGGAAAGAGAATCACAGAATCACAGAATCCTTAAGGTTGGAAGGGAACTTTGGAGATGATCTAGTCCGACTCCCCTGCTCACGCAGGGTCACCCAGAGCACGGGGCACAGGGCTGCATCCAGGCGGGTTTGGAAGATCTCCAGAGAAGGCGACTCCACAGCCTCCCTGGGCACCCCGTGCCAGGGCTCTGGCACCCTCACAGTCAAGAATTTTTTCCTTAAGTTCCTGTGGAACTTCTGGGGCTTCAGTTTGTGGCCATTTCCTCTAGTCCTATCAGTAGCCACCACTGAAAAGAGGCCGCCCCCTCCTCCTCACTGCCTCCCTTGAGGTATTTATAGACACTGATCAGGTCCCCCCTCAGCCTTCTCTTCTCCAGACTGAACAGGCCCAGCTCCCTCAGCCTTTGCTCACAGGGCAGATGTTCCAGGCCCCTGGTCACCTCGCAGCCCTAGGACAGGAGGCAAGGTCAGCAAGGCAGCCCTCGGGCAGAGCCGGGGGAGCAGCCCGTGCTCACCAGGGGCTCCGCAGGCTCCGTGCCCGCAGACAGGGGCTCTGCAGCGAGGCTGCACTGCGACGGCCCCGGCCAGCGACACCCGCCACGACTCGACTCGCTCAGCCAACCTGGCCCTCAGGCGCTGCCTTCTGCCACGGGCAAAGTGCATCTGCCTCTAAATGCTCCCGTCTAAGGGCACGTGGCGTCTTGGGGCTCAACGGCAGCATAGCAGGGGCTTCGGGACGCCGAGAGGCACCAAGTTTGTGGGCTCTCCTTCCTCTAGGCCGCATCCCACGGCCTGCAAAGGGCAACGAGCCCTTCCCCGGAGCGGCCAAAGGGCCCGCGCTCCTGGGACCACCAGGCAGGACACAGGGGCACCACCGAGCGGGTCTCACACCCTCTCCTCCCCAGAGCAAAGCGCCCACCTCTGCTTTCAACCACCGGGCTGTAATTTGGTGGCAGCTCCTCTGCGGATGCTGAGGGCCCGGGGAGCTTGGGCTATTTGAGCTCGGTCTAACCCAAAGACCAGGGGCCCACTACAAAAGCCTGTTCTTCCCGATCACTTCCACAACGTGCTGGAAACAGGGATATTATTTTCGTAACCATCTTGTACTGCAAACAAGGGTACGTGAATAGGGACAATTTGTCCTCTCGTGCACTCCGGGCACGGCTCCGGTCTGCAGCGCGAAGCAAATCCGAGCTCTGCTTTGCAAGCAAAAGTTTCAATGTGATCCATGAATCATTATCATATATATGGTTAGTGATCACACACTCACTATAAATGGGAAGTGTTACATAATCGAGCTGTTTTTACAGTCCAGCAGCATTATGGTTATTCAGATAGCACAGCCCTATCTGTGAGCAACGAGCACTCTGAGCTGAGAGATTAAACCTGCAATCAAGCGGCGGGCGGACGGATGGGGCTCAGATCAAATCATCCTTTTTCCAGTCCTTTCCTGTAGTTTTTTCATTGTCTTTCCTTGTTCTCTTGCATCATACAAAACTTCATTTTCCTAATCCACAAATCAGTACAAGGTAATAAAAATGTTTAAGAGACAGCAGCGTTGTTCCTGAGCTGTTTGGCTGCTCACTACTGTCCCACAACTGATCCTTCAGCGCAAATAAAAGAGTAATTAATTTCCTCCTTTCCTCTCCCTCTGAATGAAACGGTTTAGACAGGTTCAATCCTGCCCCATTGCAATGGCAAAGGCGAGGTTATATTTTCCTGGAGCACATGCAATTTCAATTACCTAATGTGCATATCATCTCCCACGTCAGGGAAGAGCTTCTAAATGATTTTCAACAGGTCTAGTTGATTTTACGCACACAAAAATGATTCTAATGGGGAAAAAATCCAACAATTACCTATTGCATTTCAAGTTAATAAAAGCTTCTCTACCTAAGCCATACTGAACTTTGCCCATTTGAGAATCCTGCTCTGGTTGGGGCTGAGTCATCTTTCCATTAACTCTTATGCTAGTGTAAAAATTATTTAAATTACATTTACGCCTACTTCAGGGCTACAGCGAAGCAATATTATAAAAAGAAAGAGCAAAGCCTAGTCTGCATAAAACAGGCAGGCCTCACTGATGTCTGTCTCACACTCATTCCTCACCTGCAGCTGCACCTTGAAGCCAAGTCTCCACAGCTTTGCCATGCACACAGGCACTTCCCATGGGCTGGCATGAGGTCTGGAGCAAAATGCCCGACTTTACACCATGTTATTATAGCCAGGCCAAAAACAGGGCTTCTCAGGGCTACTCATTAGGTATTTGTCGATCAAAACCTGTCACCTGCAAGCCATGGAAGGGGCTTTTATTCCTGAACAGTCCCCTTCAGACATGCCTCCATTGCTCTGTGCAAGACATCAAGAAAAATCAAGAGGGGCAGCGAGTGCAATGCACAGTGTCATGAGGTGAGAAGAAAACCAGCAAGCATGTCAAGGCTGCTTGGCCTAGGAAAATACCAAATAAATATATCTTATCAGGTGTAAATGATATATTCTTAATAAAAATCCATCATCCCACTAATACCAGCATCTTCTCTATTAGCCACTTTATGATGGCTACCAAAACAGGAATAACAGGGGGTGGAGGGAGAGTTTCAACACTGATTTATATGTCACCATGGGTGCCACCTTCTTTATTCTCCAGAAGCTTTGAGTAAAAACAACTCTACTGTCTGCATGTGTGTAATGCAGTCATTCCTACAGGCCTTCTGAGCAGAACAAACTGAAAAAAGAATGCAAATTGTCCAAAATAATTCAGGGTCAGGGCCAGTAACACTGAACTGATATAAAGGAAACCATTCTGGGTGCTTTTGCTACACGATATAACTATTTTTGTTCTTGTTTTGTGGAAGACATTGTGCAAAAACATTTAGTGAATTCAAGGGCCAGGCCTTCCTTACCCATATGCACATCTCTTCTGAGGTGATGGCCACAGCTGTGAGACCATAAACTCCACTGCACCCAAACCAACAGCTGGTCTTCTGCTAGTTTCCAACCCTTTCAAAAAGTTATGGATAAACTGCCTTAAAAAAAAAAACTAGTTCTGCAAGTGGAAGCACTAACACGAACTCAGAAAAGGCTCAGCCCTTGGCTGAAGCTTTCCCCACGGCTGCGCTAACCCTCCTGGATGAGGACTAACCAGCCCACAGTCGCCTCGGCAGGGCCCGGACGGAACCGGGTCCGTTACAGGCTCCAGACCCCACCACGGACACGCTCCTGCATGTGGGAATAACGCCTGCCATTGTCCCGCACGCCTCAAACCCATGGGAAACCAGCCCAGAGCCACCCGTAACCTTCGCTGCTTCTGCCGTCGCGCCGCGAGGCCGAGCGCCGTGTTCCTAACAAAGCCACCACTGACAGCCTTGGGTTTGGTTCTTTGGCTGGATTAAGATGACTTTGCTAGCTCAGGGCAGAGCTTTCAATGACTTCAGCCCCGAGCACTACCTCATCGGAACAGCTCTTGGCAGCCAATCCAGAGATTACCTGTTGAAACATTAATGGCCAACACCTTTTGATGTGGGCTGCTTTATGTGGTGCAGGAGCCAGCGCTGTAATTCTGCATTTCCTCTCCCCGGATCCAACATTTGCAACGGCAGCGCTGCTCTCGGCAGGGCTCGGTGCACGTGCGTGCATGTGCAGTGTGCTGCAGGAGATACCCCACAGCCCAGCCCGTGATTCACCCGCGGGGCCACCCGTGCTAAGTGTGCAAGGAAGGGGCGCTCAGCGCTTCGTTCACCGCGTGTCCTGGCGGGGCCAGGGCCTGCAGCCATCGCGGCGCTCGAGACAAACGCCGGCGTGACTCACAGCAGCCGCGGCACAAACATGTTTGCAGCCCGCTGACTCACCACAGCACATCCTGCACTCACAAACCTCCCAGAAACACTCATTCCTCAACTCACCGTAGTGCCCTCGTACTACGGAATTTGCAAGTGCTGGATCTGGAAAGACTTGTCTGGTTGTGAGGGAAAAGTTTGTTTTCTCCCCTTCCCTTTCATTCTTGATCACATATACCTACCTCTAGTAGTAAGCTGCCTACCTATGGCTGTAAGCTGTCTAGGGTGACTAAGTGGTGGCTGCAGCAACTCATGCTTAGCAAAACCCAAACACGGCTCCAAATGTGTGACAAATGAGACATATCTGAGCTGGGGAGGGAACGTAGCGCCCGGTGCTCGCTGCATACACTTTCTGTACCGGCGCTTCTTTGATGCTCTAACTCTGGCATGCTTCATCGTGCCCAGCATCCAAAGGAAAGAACCTAAAGCTGGGCCCAGAGCAGCTGAGAAGAGCCTAAGAAGAGAGAGGTTGCGACACTACATCGCTTGGATAGGAGAAACTAAAGCGCAGCTCCTGCTTCCCAGGGCTCTCGTCTGTGCACAGGGATCGCTCCTCCACCACCGCACGGCCATGCCCTGTAGAGAGCCAAACTAAGGCGCTGCAACCATCTGCAATGCTTGCCCACGACTGGCATTAAAGTGGGAAGGCACCGGAGTCGGGAAAGCCCTGTAAGGGCCTTTTGAAATTGGGCTGAACTTAATCAAGTGAAGAGAAAAAAAGAAAAAAAAAAAAGCAATTTTGTATAAGACTTTAAGACTTTCAGATTGCTTCTTTTTTTTTTTTTTTTATTTTTAAAAACCTTTTCAGTCAGGGATTTCTTCCTGTTTTGTACGGAAGAGAATTTACATGCACATCAGCCTCCTTACATTAAATCAAGACAGGCTTGTTTTTTCTTAATTGTTTTGTAGCATAACCGCTCAGAAGTTCATTTCTCCTACCTTGCTCAGGCAAAATAAAAGGCCTTTTAGAAGAATTTTATTGCTAAAACAATGAAATTCTCCCAGGAACGACTTCGTTATGAAAATGAAGTGACAGCTCCTTTTATCTAGCCAAGCAGCAAGTCTGCATTTATAAAAGGCACCCTGTGCACAAAGTACATTGAGTGGGAGGACAGGAAAATGCTATTTTTAATCCAGATTCCAGCGTTCCTCCCATACAGATCTCCTGGAATAATAACAGCAACAACAATAATGACAAGCAATAATGCCAAAAAAAGGACTATCATCTTAAAGGTGACCACCATGCTATAAAGAAAAGTGTCGTCAATGAACTGTGAAATTTAGGGACAAATGGTAAGGTTCTTTCAAGTAAACCAGCACCGGGCCATGAATTTCACATTATCTGAAATGTGACCTTTAGATTTTATGCTGTAACCACGAAAGAAAAAAAAAAAAGGAGCAAAGTTGTTATCACATGATATGGCCTGTACCTCTACGGTTTGTTTTCTCCTGCAGATCTGTATTTCCAGCAGGAGCTCCTTCATTTCCCCAGCATGCAGGCAGGCGTCAGTATGCTCAGATAAGCGACCACGACAGCTCTTAGGTTTGGGAAAGAGAGAAAGCCTCAAGGAACTGCAGGCCCAACCGATTCAAACGCAACGGGAGCGGCGCCGACGTCGGCCCACGGCTCCAGAGCGTTGCTGAAAGGGCCTCTCTCCACTCCCCAACCCTGGGCTACATCCTGGCGGGGAAGCTCTCCCAGAGGAACTGCGGGGACGCATACGGACCGCACGGACCCGCACGGAATGGACCTGCGCGATTCCAGCACGCGCCAGCGCTGGCACCCGCCACATCCCCAGGGACATCCAGCCCCCTCTCTCCCGGGCAGGATCCCTGTGGTGAGCGATGCCTTTCAGAGCAAGGGCCAAATCTTTGTGTCATTAACCTTGCTTTGCCTCCTCTTTACTAAAGCTAGGGCATATTCAACCGCTCCATCCCGATTCAAGGTTTTGGTCGGCTCCACGTGCTTCATGGGAAATGCACAGTGGTAACAGAGGAGAATAAAAAGAAAAACACGTCGGACTGGAATAAGTTAGCCCTGCTTTCCATTTTAGTCCCTCGCCTGCTGCCAGGCACGCTTGCTGCTGGTCACTTTCCTAGCTCGCTGCCAGCGCATGCTCGCCCGGGCACGTCACCCAAGTTTAACCCTCAATAAAAATTAAATAGCAATAACATGTAGCCCTCAGTTAGGGCTTTATGCATTGCAAACACCGAAAACAATGGCCTGCCCGGCCAGCCCGGAGCAGCCCTGCAAGGCAAGTTGAGCGCTGCTACTCACACCCATTACGCCGAGGGGAACTGCACCGCAGAAGGAGGAACTGACCTGCCCAAAGCTACGCAGCGCAGGTGCTCCTGCTGCCTGCTTATTCCGACACAGTGGTTCCAGCTTTTCCTAAGACTTCTAGTTTATAGATCCCCGCCGTCATTTCTGCTGCTCCAGCACACGAGGGAGTTGTTCTGCACCCACGTGGGAAGAGCCACATGTGGGTGACGCCAGAGCGGTCCCAGTCACACCAGTCTGCCGCAGGACTGGAGCAACGGGAACGCGGCTCTCCCGGCTCCCCACGCGAGGAGGCCTGGCCTTTGCTGGGCTGCTCGGAGCAGCGCGGAGGCGGCTGCAGCAGCGCCGCTACCCGCAGCGCTTCCCCTGGCTCCGGTCTGCGCACCGCGACCACGGGGCTCCGCGCACGCCGCCTGCCTTCCCGCGGCTGCTCCCGAGCGAGCACAGGACCCATCCCAGATTTCACCAGCTCCTGGTCATCCTCAGCAGAGTTAACCCCCTGGAAGCACCGAGATTTGCTGCAGGCTCTCCAGCTGTGACACTTGGCACCCTCGGAAAGGCAGGGCTGGCAGCGCGGGCCCGAGCGCGAGCAGGGCCCGTCTCCCGCCTGCCCACGCTGCGCTGTGCGGGGCCGGCAGCCGGGGCGCTCCCCTCCAAAACCCTCAGGAGCCGCAGGGAGCACGGGCGGTGCTTGCGCCAGCACAGCGACACGGCGCCTTCCGGCTCCCATCTGCCTCCGGCATCTCCCTCGCCAACAGCCGCCTTGCCCTGGAAAACCGAGTGCCCGCAAGCCCAGGGACTCCTGTGGGCAGCAGAGCCACCAAGCACCAGCGCAGGGCCCTTGTTCGGCCCCTCCTGACCGTGTCACGGCGCCGGCACCGGGAGCTCAGATCCGCTGGGACAAGGTGGCAACCGGGGGAAAACGCCACGGGCAGCCGGCAACCAGCAGCGAGCCCCAGTGCAGGGGCAGGGGCAGAAGGGAGCGGTTTCCTAACAGAACAAACCTTGCTGAAAAGAAAAAAAAAGAGAAATAAAACAAAAAGGTGCACTCCTCAAAAAAGCAGCACTCGCAGGGAACAGAAAACATGCAAAAAAGAAGTACTTCCATGACACTTTCTATAAAGATTATTCTTACAGAGAGATTTGGCAACCCTTCCTGCTGTCTGCTACCACTATTGAGTGTAACAATGTTAAGTTAATAAGCAAAGCCACTCAAAGCTTTTTTTTTAAAGGTTTCTAGGCCAAGAGAGGAAGCTGCTCGGAAAGTTTTCAGCAGTGGGAGTTGTGCCTGCCTCGCTTCTAATTGTAGTGAGATTGTCAGCCTCTGCGTTGTGCTTCAGGACTTTACACTTCAAAATCATTCCCTCTGTGCTTTGAATTGCTGCACTTTCGAGCTAACTACATCTCAAAGTGCTGCTTAAAAAAAATTGACATCTTCAACCATATTTAACATGGAGAATAAATCTAAATTTGCAACGTCTCATTGGGTCCCTACAAAAGTGCACTTTTTTTTTCATAGCACTTGACAGCCACTCTCTTGGAAATGGTTTGTGCAGAAATTCAGTTCAAATTACTCCATATCAAGGCATTTAAGAGAAAATGTGTTTTTCTTTGTTATAAGCTAAAAATAATGACGTTCTTTTACCCTAGATTAAAAAACATTCAGGCAACAAACAACACTGAAACCAATTAGTAACCGTCCTTACAACTAACATCCTCCCCACATGCAGGCACGTACACACTGTGTTTCAGAAGCAGCCTCAGCCACACGTGGCTGCAGACACCAGCCAAGGCTGACTTGCTGTGTCCCGAGCACACAAAGCAAAGGTGCCCCTGGAAGATGTCCTGTGCCTCACAGCACTAAATTCGGAGAATTACGCTCATCGATATGAGAACATTAAGTCCCCAGGTCGGCCCACTGCTGCATTTCTCCTTAGTGCTCCCAGTCCGGGAAGGAGACAGGACTCTGGAAGTGCAGGGAGTAGAGGGAGCCCAGCACTGAGGGAGTCCCTGCCCCTGTGGCAGTTTTAAAGTATTGTAATTTTAAGGCATTGGGAGGCCATAGTCCTTTTACTCTACTCAGCATAAAGGTTGAGAAAGAATACTCGCTTTGATCAGGCTTTAATGGTTACCAAATGTGGACGATCACTTCAGAAAAGGAAAGATAGGTAGGCTGAATAAGAAGACTCGGGTGTTTTTAGACTGTGCTCGCTGCATTCAAAACAATTCAGAGTACATGTTCACTGTTCAATACTTGGGAGGCAGAAAACAGGCAGCTAAGCAGTTTGGAGAGATCAAGAGGCAGCTCGGCTTGGCTGCCAGTTACCCCGGACAGGAACTGCCTTCTAAGGAACTACGGATGGGGCTGGGCACAAGGAAAGCCCAGAGTGGATTCGAGTGCCTCTCGGGAACACGTTCACCAAGCAGAAACGCTGCCCAGTACCTTGCGGGGCAGCACAGCCTCGAAGCACTGTGCTGAGCTCTATCAGAGCTGGAGCCGCTCCAGAGGCCAGGCTACGGTCTAAGCTAATCTGTTTTCCGTGTCCTTCTCCCAGGCTCTTATTTTTCTGATTTAACAGAGGACAGGACAGAGATTAACCTTGGGGAAAAAGAAACACCAGCTGCTCCCACACCTTGTGAATGGCAGCGCCGAGGGCCGTCAAGGTCCCAGCGCGCTCCTCCCCGCCGGGAGCTGCCCTGTGCCCTGCCGACGAGGCACCACAACCACGCACCCGCGCTGGCAGCGGGTACTCCTGCCCCTTGCTATGCCACATGGCTCAAAGCCCACCACCATTTTTCCACACGCGGATACGAGCCCCCTCCAACTCTCTGCAGCACAAAGAAAAGTCTTAGGCAGACAGATGCGGCGCTGGCAAGCGCCTCCCGCTCCAAACTGGGAGCCCTCGCCCGGGCAAGCAGCGAGGAAGCACAGCTGCGCCGCACGGGAACCAGCTGAGCTGCAGCAAGCAGCAGCCGGCAGCAATCTGCACTCACCAGAAAGCGCCCGGCCCAGCTCTCCTTTCCTAATGGAAACGCTGCCCTTCGCTCCCTGCGCTGAATCCAGCACACACTGCATCGAGTCCTCAAATACCATCTGTCCGTCGGGATCTGATCGTGCTCGCAGCACGCACGTCCAGGGCCGCCTTGGCACAAGGTGCGAGCAGAAAGTGTCTGCTAATTCCGTTTTTATTTATTCATTTATTTATTTTCTTCTCTCTTCTTTGCACATCATGTGATCTATTCCTGATGCCCAGCTATCCAAGTGTTAATGGAAGAAAGAACTACTGCAGCATGTGCCTCACGCGGGGGTAAGTGCATGGGCCAGCTATCCAAGCAGACTGTTAAACACTGCACAGAGCTCCTGATCTTTTTGCTCCCTTGACTGCAATAAACATAAGAATTTAATGTGGACATAAAAGTAAACCTAGATCACATCTGCTGATAAAGCAAAGTCTTTGTAGTTGCACAACTGCAGTTAACTCTACGCAAAATACTTAAATTTCATGAATTCTCCTGCATTCAAAGGCTGACCTGCAATCTGCCTGAGGGAGCCAAGGGGAACTGCACACTCAGCAGAACTGCACATTAACGGCAGAGGAAAAACGGGATTATGCTACAATGTAAAATTAGACTGCAAAGAAAATGAATCATTTGTGTTAAATCCTTGCTGTATTCTGGGCCTCACTTCACCTCACCGTTTTTAAACACTTCTATGGTGGTTCTCCCTTGAAAGGTGGCACTAAGTAGCAGATTTGCATTATTTACCTCCACAGCCACAAGCCAAACCGGTGCCTTCAGGACTCTGCCGTATTATACTAAGCTCTTCATTCGAATGAATTTTTTACCACGCTACCAGTTACAGATTTTTGCATTCCCGCAGCTGCACTAGCAGCCTGGCACTGTGTGCACATGTGTGTGTGCACACGTGTGTGTGCACGTGCACGAGTACATGCATACACATGCGTAATTTCTTCCCCAGATCTCTTGGGAAACTTCAGCTGAACGTCCTTGGCCAGCAGCACTTGTGCTACTTCTGAGAAGATAACTGAGTTCTGATACTCTGGTCTATTTTAATTTATTTCTTGGCACAATACTCCTTTCCTTATGTGTAGGCATGTCAGACATGGATTCCGTTTCAGCAGCTTTTCCTTGGTTAATTATTAACAAATCCTTTCAACATTTCTCCATCACAAATCAAGTATTAGCAGCTAAGACCTACCAGGACTCAGTCCCTAGACAGCTTAATTCTAAATGGCAAAAATGACCTCGGACCAGTGTACTTCTGTGTTGGTTCATGCTCTGCTCTGCTTGAAGCTCCACAGAGGAATGTAGCTCAGTGACTGTCCTAAACCCCTAGTCTCCTTATTAAGATTTCTTTGTATTTCAAGCCTAGCCTAACCAGCCTCAAGTACCAACTCCCCTGCACTATGTGACAAGTACCTTTCTTCCGCCACCTGCATTATCAAAACTGTTAACAGCAGCTAAAGCATCTCATCCTGCCAGCAAAATCTTTATGCAGAGTCAATAAGAGTAAGCACCTTTGGAGCTACTGGAGCTATGAGACATCTCCTCTTAAATGCTGGGCCTGCAGATACAAAAAGAGAACACGTATTTCACATCTATACCTAATAACACGGCCTCAAGTTGAACTGAATGCCGCGGTACCCCAACCCATTTTTGTTTAATCTACATTTCTCTAATACATGACTTAACTTTAAAAAGAGGCTTATGATACAAAATTAATGTCCAGATTTCCAAGGCCCAGCTTGGTGGGCAGGTACACATTAGACCACGCAGTGTTCTTGGGGCACTACAGGCACAAGGATCAAGGGTGCTTATTTTACTATTATTATTTTGGGTGCTTCTGCCCAGGAGGACTTTGAATTGTGCTGGATGTTGAGGCCCATCTCTGTCTAAGGGTGAAAGCAACTCTCTGTAAATAATCATGGAAAATAAAAGTTGGATCTTTGGATTCAGAAGCAGCCTAGTGATACTGCACAGGAATTGCACACACCCCATCTACTGGCTTTTTGCAAGACTGAGACTGCTAGCAGTAGCCACACGACTTTACCTTTGCATGCCAGTTATTTAGTGAGCAATGAGCTTAGTGCTTTACGTAGATGCAGAAATATCCGGGGGGGGGAATATTTCATAGAAGGGGAGCGACAAACCAATGCAGAGACCGACAAAACTGCTGAGACCCTACACTGTGCAAACAAACACAGGCCCCAGACTGATAAAATCACCCAAATCACTAGGACAAGCTGCGTGTTGTAGCAGGAACACAATGGAGCAGCGATGAGCCCAAATTCCAGGTGCCAAAGGCTACTTGCTGGCGGGTGCAGCCCTCCTCGAGGAGAACTGCTGCAGGTTTTAACTCAGGAAGGGTGGACCCCACGTTCGTGGAAGAATTCAAGGCTTCGTATATGGTGTCAGAAGGGAACTCAGGCTACCTTGGGGCAGTCAAGATGTCTGGTGGTCCGCAATGCTTTGATGGCAAATGATGAAACTACTGAAATGAACTGCAGCTCCCTGCCTGCAACACCAACAGCAACTGGCAAGCCAGACACTCTCTGCTGTCAGGGTGCTGAGCTGCGACTTTCTAGCTTCCCACAAATTAGTGAAGTTAATGCATCCACGCTGCAAGTACAAACTCAGCAGTGGGAGTCTGCCTGGTTATTCTCAATTCTGTAGCTGCAGTGAGGGGCTCACAGAAGGCGCCAGCAACAAGTGCGGTATGAGCCTGTAGTCTGAAGAGAGCCACCTGGAATTTGTCAATATTAATTATATAATCGATATAATTAATATCAATAAGTAAAACATTTCTCACTCCTTTCATAGCCGCAATGTCTATTATAGACAGTCGTGGTAGCTCTGTGATGTGGATGACAGTGAGTCTCAAACTGGACTTAAAATGAGTTTCTTTTGGGAGTGTTTGGTATCAACACGCTAGTTCCTCATCACGGAGATGGATAATAGGCATGATTTCTAGCTGAAGTCACACAAATTTCATTTGCAGACAGGACCAAAACTGCTCTCAAAACAGGCCTTCCAGTCATCTGTGATATAAAACAGGCCTTCCAGTCATCTGTGATATCTGTATTTTTCTTCTGTGATAGGTGTTTTTATTTGTTTGCCTACTGTCCTACACTGTGGGCCAGATTCTTCTCAGACCCACTGCCACTCGCGCGGCGCCGCTGGAGCTGAAACCAGGAGCGACGCAACCGAGAGCTGCGTCTTCTAGGAAAAGAAATCCAGCGTTCCAGTTCCAAGTAAGAGATTGAATTTCTTTTCTAAATATTTTCGTTCCTCGAAGCACTTCAAATTCCCCATGTGTTAAGGAGGCAGCTCTCGGTGCTGACCCCGCTCTCCATGCCCACCCTGAGAAGCCGGACCGTGGTTTTGAGCCCGGCCGCAGGCGCAGGGAGCGCAGGGCTGCAAACCGCAGTGTGTCCCTTGTCGGACTCGCCGAGGGGTGATGCACAAAGTTCCAGCGGCTGCCGGCACCTCAGGGAAAGTCAGATCCTCGTCCGCACTGCCAGGCCATCTGTAAAGCTGCAGATCCCTGTGGTGCCGGCAGCTTTGGCTGCACGAGGCTCCCCAAATCCCAGGGAGGAGCCGCAGCAGCCGGGAGGCCGCGCTACGCCGCGCTCGGCTCCGTGGCTGCTGCAGGTGCTGCAGGCCAGCCCTGGTGGGGCTGCAGCTGGCCGGGGACCGAGCGCCCGTCGCTGGCACCGGACCTCCCGCGGCGCCTGAGCACCTCAGCAACTGACCCGCGAGCCCGGGAGACGCTCTGGGAACCCGCGGCAGAAGGCGCCTCTGCCAACAAGGTTCAGCGGGGTCTCTGGTGGCGACTCGAGAAGACGTATCGAATGTCACCCGGCGGGCTGCTCTTCTCTAAGCAGTGAACTTCCTCTCAAACTAAATCTAAGCGGGCAGATTACGGGTTTAATACTACTGGAAACTGATCAAAAGACCCAGGATTATTTGGCTGTCTTACATTAAAACCTTTTCCTGCTTTAGCTTCCATGCACATAAATCAAAAGAGTATTCATATCAATGAAGGGCCTGTAACGTAAGCATGTAAGGAGATGGGGAAAGCTACATTTACAACTGTGCTGTGGATAAAAATGTTAGCAAGACATTTAGGGGGCTAACACCACAGATTTTCACAAGAGCTACATAGGAGAGCAAGACCTGGAGACCTATTCTTTATTAACATATTTGAAAATGTTATTCCTTACCTACAAAAGGCATTTTTGTCATCATGGTTCAGATTGGCTACAAACATAAGTGGCTGAAAGACTAGCATTAAAAAAAAATAAAAAAGGACCCAGTGAATACTTAGCATTTTAAGCACATTCCCTAAGGCAAGACAAACTTAAGCAGCGGTCAAACTCCTACCAGGCAGCTTTCCTGCCCAGCCTACTGCAATGGGCAGTGGCCAGGAAGCACCTGGTTCCAAGCTGACCATAAATCCGCATGCAGAAGCTCTCCGTGGATCCCAAGGCAGAGCGACTGCCTCCCGCTGCCCTCAACGAGGAGAGAAGGGGCGAGCGCCGCGCGGCGCACGGAAGGCGCTCGGCAGAGCGGGCACTCTCCGCTGCGGCGAAGCCAAGCCCTCATCCCGGCCTCTTCCCAAGGCATTCACTCACCGGGCAAGCCGAGCCTGCGCAAGCCCCCAGCACAGCCGCCCAACAGCATCTCCTGATTTGTGAGGTCTCAGCAGGTTGTGCTGGGCCCAGTTAAAGCTCCCGGTGCTTGCAGGAGTGATGCCGGCTCTCGCTCCCGCCCGGCCTGCCACTCGGCACGCCGACACGGTGGCATCCGGGGAGCTGCAAGATCCCCCTCTTGGCTCCTCGGGGAAGATGGCTCAGCTTGGAGCTACTGCTGAACTCGGAAGCTAGCACAAAATCATTTGTTAGTCCCAGCTGCGAGCGGCCAGTTTTGATCCCTGAAACTCAGAGCGCTCTCACTCTGAGAAGAGCTGTAAAGGGGGGAAAAAAGAATGTGTAAAGCTGACTCGCAGCCTGGAGAAAGAAATCCTCCTTCCTCCCGGAACCACACGCAGGAAGCTGTGCAAGCTCAGCTGGCGTGAAGGAATCTAATTACTCAGCAGGACTGAATACTCTTACTCACATCACGGTACGCTCAAGAGCCACGCTCACATGTAGGTATGAGGCCCTGTGATATACCCGAGGGTGAAGCGCAGCAGAGCTGCACTGCTGAGCACCCTGGCACCAGCAACGACACCCCTGCCCTTGCCAAACACCGCAACGCCTAGGCTCAAAGTCTTCACTGCCTCAAGAAAAAATAAATAAATAAAAGGCCACTTGCAAGCTTTGTGCTTATTCTGCCTGTAGTACGGACAGAACCTGGCTTGCAAAGACAGGCTAAGAGCAAAGCAAGGGGCCAACACAGCACACAGCACACAGCACGGTGCGCGGAAGGACACACGCTGCCCATGCACCGAACCGTAGCCCAAAGGAACTGTGAAGAAGAGCAGCTCCTTGGAGGAAGGCTGAACACCCTCCTGCTTCCCGCAAGGCGCCGCAGCACCCGCGTGCACAGGGGGTTACTCTGCATAGCTGTCCCCGCCAGGCTCCCATGCTTTGCTCCGTGGGCAGCTCCCTGCTCCGCCTCCAGCTGCTCGCAGGGGCCGTTCGGAGCTGGGCAGTACTCACCAGCTCCAAAAGGAGCCATGCACATGCGGGAATCTGCTCCAAAAGGAGCCATGCACACGCACGGGAATCTGCCAGCAGGTGGGTTCCATCGTTTTATTCTCACCTACCGGTGCCTCTGTTTCCTCCAACTTCTCCAGCTCCTGGAACGCACTACAGTAATGTGAAACACTGCCACCTTACACACAGGTATGAGAGTTCACCTGGCTCTATTTCCTTGCTGATATCATCTGTCCTTTTAGAGTCGTGTTTCCCCGTATCTCTCACCTATTCCTATTCACAGATTTACAAATACAACGTGAAGTGGCTTAGATTTGCAAAAGATGACCAGACATGATTTTCCTGGCCAAAAGATCATGTTTTCTTCTGACATGATTCTTCTTTTTACAAGAAAATAAGTTAGAAAAAAGCATTTCCCCTCTTACCTCCTTCAGCTATACTATAGCCATTTTTAAGCACCAGAAAGGCAAGCACTTCTGAAGGCAGAGCTGCCTGACTAAGGCAAGCCGACAGAAGTGCTAGATACTTTAACGGCCTTTAAACCCTCTTTAAAGTGCTCTGACATCTTAGGATAGAAACCTCCAAACAACTGTGGAATTAGCCACAGATAACTCATTATACACACATACAGACACATAAAAATGTTCTTTTTGCACAGCTAACAACAAAAAGACCAGGAAATACCAGAAATACGGCCAACTGTGCAACATTTCACCTTCTTTTTTTAATTTTATGATCACACAGTATTTTTTCCACAGGAAATGGTGTCATTCATCATACAGTAGAGTTGGTGTTACTGAATAAGCACTACTCCAGTATTCTGCTTCATTCTCACTATTAAAAAATGGTCTTAAGACTTACTTGTATCTCTAACTCAAACTATGCTTTGAAGAGAGACCGGGCAATTTTCTTACAGGTTCTTCTCTGGCTGCCACCGTATTACCTGACTGCCTGCTGTACTAAAATCAGTGCATGTTCACAACAACCCTGTGAGGAGATAGTGCTCTCACTGCTCAGATGCAGAACCAAGACTTGGAGAGAGGCAAGTTGGGGACCAAGGTCCCTTCCAAGCCCATTTACACCTCTGGAAGAGGTTTTCCTCCCACATACATACTCAGCACCAGCTGCTCCTCTTCCTGTGCTGTCTCCCTGCTCAAGTGCCAGGAGTCTGCTGTATGTAAGTGCTTTGCAACTCCTCGTGGCAGTAATGAACTGGAGAGACAATGACTGCTCTTCAAGGTCCTTCATGCTAAGCCAGGTTTGCCTTTAGCGGGCTGGGGAGGAGACCAGAGAAGATCTCCCACAGTGAGAGGTGATACTGGGTGGGCAGAAACTTGTGCTGACCCAAGCAGACCCAAGATGCTGTGTGTGCACGTAGCTCTAGGTTGAAACCTTTGTGAATCACTGAATGCAACGTGGACCTCTTCTACTTGAGGCAAGGGAATAACTGAATGCAGGAAGATGATCAAGGTTCACGTGTACCGACAGGGCAGGTTTAGGACACACAATCTGCTTTTACATCTATGTGCTGACTCTGCAGAGACAGCAAGGCTAAGGGTTCCAAGAGGTGGATATGGAACTGATCAAGAAAGAACATCTTCCTTCCCACCCCCAAGTCTTTACCTTCCTAGGTTCTCATCCCAATCCCAATTCTATCACACAAGCCCTCCCAGATGTGGTCACTTCAGCTCCAAAATGCCAATCCACACTTCACTGCCACATCCACAACCAGCATCCTTCCCTTGTTCAGACAGTCCCATGTTCTCCACTCCTCCTCCTGACCACATTTCCCAGTTTTTTTGTTCTCCCTCCATCTTCTCTTTCTACTCCACACTGTCCATACAAGCCATAGTTTTCCTGAAAACCCAGTTCCTGTGCCTCAAATCACAGTGGTCCTCAGGAGGCAGACGTAGCAACAGCAAAGCAAGTCCTTCAGTCTTAAAATACAGTCTGCTCAGTGCAGACACATTATTTCAAGAATTCAGCTACCTAACAAGCTCCTACTGGGGAGGTACAAATGAGACACTTCAGGAGTTTATAAATTGGCCAATTATGGACAAATTGTAATGCAAATGACAAGGCAGATCCCTAACACCAGGGCAACTCCACAGCCAGATTTCAAGTATCCACCCTCGAATGTGAATGTGCTACACAGGTACTCAATGAAGCCGCTGGACTATATTTCAAAATGGTACAAAATATATTTTTATGTGCCTTGTTCTCAAGACAACCTGACTCATTATTGCTGAAATGTAACATGAAATCAGTATGAAAACTCGAAACAGCCTTTTGAAACAGCTCAAACTTTCGGGAAAAATAATCTCACTTTTAGAGACCATCCAGTAAAAATAACAGATAATGCACAACCTTGATTGCAGGCAGTTCAGTCAGCTTTCCTTACATTACATGCTCTTTTTTTTAATGGTTATTACTGAAAAAGCCCTTTAAACAAATCCACAATGTAGAATAAAAATGAAACAAGATTACAGGCTTCAGTAATGCCTGGATGTAGCCTGACAAGGAGAAACAAGAGCTATAAGAAAGATATTGCCAAGGTGATAAATGGGGGACGCAGAAGACAAGACATCATTGTTGCAGTTAGTTTGATTCAGATAAGTGAGAGACAGGAAGTCCAAGTGTCACCATCCCAGCCTATTTTAGGAGGTGGAAAATCAGGAGGAAGTGTTTATTGGTTTCTATAGACACAAAAACCGACAGATTCACAAATCCTGACATAGTCACACTAGAATGAAACAACTGATCTTACAACTGGAAGCAAGACCAAGCTTTGATAGCTGTTGTTCAACAATCAGTGAGACAGTGAGCCAAAAAATCCTCTTGGTATAAAACCTTCACCATCTAAGAGTGAAATGATTCAGCTGCAAGAAAGCAAACAGAATGACTTTAATAACAAACATTTCTTCACAGAAATATGTGGCTGTTCAGCAGATGACTCACATGTGAAAGTTTGTGGTCTTTGCTCCAGTAGCTGGATAGCCTGTATTCTGATCTGTGTAAATGCCTCTCATGTTTTTCATTTTCAGGGGTGCGTACGGTACTCCTGAGCCCTCTGTAGTGGGACCACCACTGCTGCTGAGCCATGGAAGAGAAGAGCAGTGCGTTACAAACCTTCTTTTTGTTTTTTTCCAATGGTGACTACCATCTACTTTTATGGCATAGCGGAGACAGCAGTTGTAAAGCTGCTTTCTTCTCAAGTACCACTTCTAAAAGAGAGGCAAAAGGCCTAACTTTGTAACTCTAGCGAAGGGGATGGAGGTAGGCAAGTTTTTGCTCAGATCACTCCAAATTTGCATGATGCAGAGAGCATCCTTTCAAGACTGATATATCTGCTAATCCCCTTACATTAGAAAGCAGATGTAAAACAGGAGAAGGGAGAAAAATGCAAAGTGAGTGCCACTTATATGCCCTCTTTCACTTTGTGGGATGAGACCTTTCTCTCAGCACAAATTTCACTCACAGGCCTTGGTGCCTACTCCTTCTTCTCCTCCCCACAAGGGAATACAAAGCGTGTACTAGAGGGAGTTATTTAAAAAAGCAGAGTCATGAAGACCATCAGGTCGACAGCCTCCCAATGCAGAACGGCTGATCTCCCGGGCCCTTCAGGGACAGGGCTTCAAAAGGAATCAAAGCACTACCGAGTTTTCCTGAAAGTCTCTCAGTTAACTATCTAAGTGCATGACACCAACTTCTGTCTTACTAAGGTGCTTTCAAACATCACAGAAAGTGCCCATCTCTAGTGGTAAGGACAGAAATATTTGACTTTTACTGCCATAATGGACTGTATCTACCCTGAGAAAATATCAAGCGTGACTGCCATGCTGGTGTAACCATGCCGAAGGGTGCGGTATAGGAAAGGCTTTTTGTTATTCAATCCAGGGACGGCTCTAAGTTACTGATTACTGCACGGTATGGGTCACATCGTCCTGGTCGGCTCCCTCCCAGCATCTGCCTGGCATCAAAGTCAACAGAAGAATAGCTTGGCAGGGTTATTCAGATGTATCCCAACACACTGTTTCCATTCACACACAATAGTCGTCTTCTGACTTCCCTTTTCTCGTCTGGAAAGTCTGGACCAAGCTCAACTTCTTCCTCCAGTGGGCAAGAAAAAGCACAACAGGAAGAGCCAAAAGGGACATGGTGCAGATGAGGCTTCTATGGTAACTCTAAGAAGATCAGGCAAGAACAAAGCAGCAGCAGAGGCCAAGGAAACCTTCCAACCAGAGATCACATGAAATTAGACCAAACCAAGAGTGTCCTATCAATCAGTGTCATAATGACAGATCTACAGCAAGGCAGCTCCATTCCTTCACCTGGTGAATGTATCTCAAGAAGAAAAAGAGGAGCAAAGGAGCACGTCTGAGAGCTAGTAGCAGTGCCAGGCTAAGCAAGGATTTCACCCAAATCCTCTGACTTCCAAGTAGAACTATTATAAGGAAGATTAAATATTCCCTAAAAAACAGGTCAAGAGAATTACTTATCTTCTGAAAAAGAGTAACTGCTCAGACCACAAGTCAAGGCACATATATATAGCCTGATTTCTAGTCCATGTGGCATACTGTAATTATTCCGGATTCATGTGGATTTTAGATGCCCTACCTAATAACATCTATATCCATCAGTGACAGGTACTTTAGAAACGTCAATAATTGAGACAGGCAAGTAAAAATAAATTACCCTCCATGTACCTGGTATCCTACTCATCTTTCTTTGAGTCTTCCAGGAAAATCAAATATACAATTCTTCACAACCCATCAATCTCTAGTCTACATAACAAGTCACTGTAATGTTCCATTTTGGCTAGGAGAGGAGTAAACAAACGTGGGAGAAAATAAAAATCACTCACTACTGAAAAAAATCAAGACAAGAAAATAACCCAGGCTTATGTGTATGGGGTCTAGACCTCTTCACAGCTCTGTGAAGAAAATTAGGATGCAGAGGACACGTGTTTTGATCTCTAAGACACAACTCCTTACCTGCAACGTAAGAAAAAGGTTGAAGTGGACCACACTGTGGTAAAAGGAACACTTCCATCAACATAATCCATCAGACATTGCTCTGACAGAATGGCCATTAATTTTTCTTTCTAGGTTGATGAAGCTACACCAATTTGTATCAGATGAGACAATGCCTCACTGTATCTTCCAGAAAACAATTATTTACAATTCAAATGGTTGATGGATTCCTACAGCAGATGCTCCAAAATATTGCAAGGTTGGAAAAGAAGATCTGAAGGAACAGGCTATCCAGCAACCCCAAGATAGGTGAAGAACTGGAGAAGAAGGGACCCTCAAGAAAAGGAAGACTTTCTGGAGTGAGGGTTAGCACCTGGGAAAAAACATCCTTTGAAACCATTCTTGTTGTGGGGCAAGACAAGTCTGGGCTCTTCTGTTCTCTCAGGGAGTCACAGGTATGAGGAGACATTCTCATCTCCCTGGACAGAGAAAATCAATCAGGGTTTAGCCTCCACCACCAAACTGTCAAAGAGCTTTGGGGAGAGGTGAGAAATCTGGGGCAAATGGTAGACATTTGCTATGCATACTTTCATCACAGGTTTTGTTTTTTTTAATCTTGCTGGGATGCCATTCAGAAGAAAAGGGAAGGAGACCAAAATAGCTAATGTAAAAGGTCATCTGAGGGTGTGAATCTCTGTACACCTGCAATTGCTGCTAAGCATGGAAAGTAAGGCAGGAGCTGACAGAGGAACGGGGAGCTACCTAGGTGGGAGCATTGAGGCCAAGCATTGTTAATCATTTCTACTTTAAAGTAACAAAGAGGCTCTTACCAAGCACAGAGGAAAAATGCAGGAGGTACAAATTGCAAGACAGAAGACTGGACTTAATGAGTTGATACACAGAGTGAAGTCTGTTCCATAGCCCTGGGGCAAATTTCCCTCTCTGAAGCAGTAATTTAGAGGCAGAAACTGTTCAGTGACTTGTCACTGTTTCTGAGTGCATAAATTCTATTAGTCAAGGATGCAAGTTAACTGAGACAACTGAGAGCTGCGATCATGCTGAAAAAAAGGGACTGCAGAGAGCAAGTGAATGACACGAGTACAAAGGAAAAATGCAGGGCCATAATTCAAACAGAAAGGTGATCTAGAGGGTAAAATAGTTGTCTAGGATTTGAGAAACCAAAATCAAACCCCAATATGCATTGCTGTGCTCATCCTTTAGCCTTGCATACTTCATTTCTGAGACAAGGATAAGAAGAGTTGTCTAATTCATACAAGGCTGTTGGAATAAAAACATAAAGGAGAGCAGAGCGCTCAGGTATGAGGCTTAAAGCTCAGTGAAGAACGGTTGCCTACGGAGAGCCCCTGCTTCCAAATGGAGCAATTAAAATAATTTCACTACTTCCATAATTCTCACCATTTAAATTATCCAGTTTTATCACATACGTTTTAAAAAAGAAACACTGTCAAAGAGATCACATCCACAAAAGTTCTCATTTTGTTCAAATGAAGATGAAATTTTCACTGAGATGCAGAAAGATTTCCAAGCACAAGACCCTTAGTTAATTCACTAATTTCTTCCACTGCTTTCAGTGAGGGTATATTTGAACAGAAGTCCTTGACAAATTCTTCAATACAATATTTACCTGGCAAACGCTCCAGTATGCTGAGAGAAACAAAAGGAACAGTTAAATCCTGACAAGAAACAGCTAATGCTAGGCCAGAAAAAAAGAGTTATGAAAACACAAAACAAATAAACAATCAAACAAACAAACAGTAAAACCAAAGTAGCTCTTCAACCACTCCTCAAATCGCTGCCTTTTCAAACCCCTCTCTCCTTTTCAGGATCCATGGTCATCATAACTGAACGTTCCTATGCTCTGCACAGGGGTGTCTCAGTCAGTTTCCACCGAAATAAAAACGGGTCTTTTTTGGTCGCATTATTAGCAACCACAGCTACATGTGGATATGTTTCTTTTTTTCCCCATGACCTTTGAGTTCTGTCTACTGTTTATCCAAAAGCAAGAGCTGGATAGCGCTTATCTCTTTTTTCCCTCGTATGGAGTATTCACATTAAAATTGCAGCTATTCCTTATTCAAACGTATCCTCAAGCCATCTCTAATTCAGGGGGAGAGAAAGGAGGAGGAGGCGGCTTCCGCACTGGCATTTTTTTTTATCCGATCTAGTCGAATTTCTCATATGATAACTAACCACTTCTATTTAAAAGAGTGTGACTCGTTATCACAGACAAATCCTTTCCTTCAGTTCACAACAGCTTTTCTGCTGCCCCAGCTTCATTTGTGATCATGGCCAAAACAAGCAGGCAGCAAAACCATCAAAAGTCACCTGTCAAAACAAGAGTAAATGACTAATGGTAAATCAATATATGCTGCATCTTTTGTGACATGCTGATATTTTGCTACTGTTATCCCTCCCCAATAATTAACAGATGACAATTCAGTTTTGGAACAAGGGCCTTTTGTTATCAGCAATCCAGCTATCCTTCCGAACCATCCGATCCATCTCAAGGTCACAGTCTTCAGTAATTCGGTACCATTACCTCATCTGTCCTCCTATGGAGCAATTACATCACCAATCAATACCCGAGACCTGTGAGTACCCTCAGCAAATGCACGCTGCAGAGGAGCTACAACGCGGAGCGAAGCTGCTGCTCGGTCCAACCCACGTCCCCACTAAGATGACATTATTGTACAACTATGGCAGTGCTACCGCTCTTATTTACGTTAGAGCTTTACACTGCAGTGAGCGAGGGCCTAGCAGTGCTGGGGGTGCAGAAGACAGGCCTAGCGCTGGAGAGCTCGACAAGAGCCATGGAGGGAGGAAGCCCGAGGTGGAAGCAGACGGCAGCAGACCACGCGTTACTCAGGTCGGTCTGAAGCAAAGCCACGTGCCCCCCTCCAACAGCGGGAGCCTTTGGGCTGGTTCAGGTTCCTTTGCCTTGACGGAGCCCCGGGCACGGCGAGGGCAAACCAGGGTGTCTCCGCGGAGCCAGGCAAGCTCTTCCGTGGGGAGCCCACATCTCCTGGGAGGGAGACGTGTGACGGTGCCGTCCGTGGGGAGCACGTCGCCCAGCCTGAGGGGAAGCGAGCGCGGCGCTGAGGGGAACAGGGGAGAGACAAGCAGGTGAGGGGAGAAGCTGAGCAAAGAGACTGGTGGGCAAGAGGGGCTGCTCCCTAGGCCTCCTTGCTGAAAGCCGCTAGAGAAGGGGCTTGTTCTGCACACTTCTGCTCTTGCTCTACGCACCTCTGCTCTTGCTCTACGCACCTCTGCTCTGCCCTTCCAGCCCTCGCGTCCAGGGGAGCCCTACTGAAATGCTCCAGCAAAAAGGCCTATCGTAAAATTCAAAAAACAGCGGTAACTCTCAGCTGAAACAAGATACAATGTAATGCAACACGGAGAGGCATGTGCCTATTTGGCTTCTGTACAGGCCTACCATAAACCATTCCTGGCTGAAATATAAAGAGCAGTCTATGAAACAGGAGTCCCAGGGACAGAAAATACTAAGCTGCCAGGAGCCTTTTTCACCCCTGGACACATTAAATTAGGTACCAATTCATGCCCAGGGACCTATATAGCTGGTCTCCTTCACAGTAGCTCTGTGTGCCCATTGAAGTGTTGCAGGTGAGTTGCCTGCTCTAGAAACCGGGCCAGGACTGTGCAGGCTTCATAGCTCTGACCTTAACAGACATGGTTGCAGAATGCAGACAAGATTGTAGCACCAGCATGGAAATTAAATGAGGCTTCTGAAGCATAAATTAAGAGATAAATCTTAGAAATACGTACAATGGGGCTGAATGTCCTGAAGTGCCTCTTAGCTCAAGAACTCATTTAGGCATTTTAAATACGATGAGGTTTTGTTGTTGTTGTTGGGGTCAAGCCTTTTTAAGGCTTGATTTTGAAGGGTCTGACTCCACAGCCTGAAGGACAGACAACCTTCTTGCCCTAAGAAGCAACAAATGAGAAGCAACAGCGTAACAGCAGAGGAGAGACCTCAACAAACTCATCTCAAGAGCTTTTCTGTCAGGTTAGGGACAGGTTTTTAATAGTAATTGTGTTCTTCTGGTATGGCCATCTCCTGTATCCCTCTCACTAAGGCGTTATTCAGACAACCTTTCATCCTGTGGAATAAAGAGAGATAGGAGGTTTGTCTCTGTCACACTCATTAAAGCATAAGGACACTAGTTCCTTTTTCTTGCAATAAATCCCTGTCTGGACGTATTTACAATAACAAAAAAATATTTTTCTAAGTCTTTTTTTTTTTCCAACCACTTTATGTTCCAAGTGTTCAATGCCATACTCAGATCACATTTACAATGTATTTAACAGAAAAGTGCTTCTGGTCTCTTTTTTTATCCATGTAGACTAGAAAATAATTAGAGAGAAGCTAAGACTTCCATTCCCTGTGCTAGTTTGGGCTGAAAAAAACTCCACTGATGGATGAAATTAAGATGGAATGAGACTGCAGTAATCTAATACTGACTCAAGCCATAAAACCCAAAATCTGCTTTGTCAGAAATATGGTCCACTCGGGAGACTTCCTTCCTCATTCCTTACATGGGAAAATCTCTTCTGCTTTTTCACATCAGGAGTTTTGAATAAGCAAGGCTGCAGGATCTGCATCGTTTTTTGGAACTGCAGTACTATGCTCCTTGGGGATATCACAAAGTTAAGTGCAAATTCCTCATAGGTAACAGGAAATTAAAACACAATCTGAAAGCAACCCATCCGTGAAGCTTAACACGGAGTTTATCAAGTAGATAAATATGAAGTCAAATGGAAAGTTAAATGCTACTTCAGTTTCATGACTGCTTGCTCTTTATCACTGTCTCAGAACACAACCGCATTCTGTGGAGGAGGAAACATGTCAGTGTAGCAAATTTCACCTGCAAAGAAAAGTAATTTATTGTGCCTAATGGTGAAAAGCAAATTGATATCATCATGCAGAAGTTCGCATCTCGCAAGTGTTGCTTCTATAATTCACCTCTCTTAGAAAAAGCTAACATTAGTATAATAATGTAAAACTTTGCAACTAAAATTAAATCACAGTGAATTTCATGAAAAGTTATAGATGAGGATGGCTAGGAGACTCATAGATGAGAAAGGCTGCTGCTTACAAAGGCAAAAAATGAAATACAATATGGGCAAAAAAATACTTTTCTTAATTACAAGTGGGATTTTTTCATCTCAGATAGGAAAATTGCAAGTAAAAAGACCTTCTGGTCTAAAAATGTGTTTTTATTAAGACAGACTGCTAATCTAACAGAAAAGGGAAAAAATGAAAAAGGGAAAAGAATTCAACAATATTTTTTTAATCCACACTTTGTGCTCATGTAAAGAATATAATCAGCTTAGCCACAATGTAAGTGGAAGAACAGATTGAAAATCTAAATAACAACCAAACTAAAAATCAAACCCCTATCCTGAAGCAGGCCACTGATGGATTCCTTTAGAACTCTCTTGAAAATACCATCACTTTTCTTAACAGTACTGATGATAGTTCTCGTGTTTCAGTACTGGAGTACTACCTAGCTAAGGTTAAGCAAACTCAACAGGATGAGGTGGGAAAAGTAATTAGGACAGGAATTATGTATTGCCACTCCATGCAGCCATTGCTTTATATTATACTGCTCTTGACTGCCTAGAAGTGACAGAAGAAAAGGACTTTCCAAACACTTCTCTCCCTCTCCTCTAGTGGATCTCTCCTTTCTGCAGCCACTCAGTTCCCAAAGAGGTAGGAGATAAAAGCCTGAGCTCTTTTCAGACCATCAACAAGAATAAACTCCAGTCTTCTCCAGCACTATGGCATTACACACAACTAAGGAGCTGCCTGCTCCTCAACCCACTTCCACTACCTACTAGTACACTCATTTTCCGCTCTTCTCTTTCTTACCTGTCTTTTGTTTCCAACTACTCTGTCTCCATCCTTTTCACGTTCTAGCTTCCATCTCTGGCATCTTCCCAATTCTTTCCTCAACCTGTAGCTGTCTGCCACGCTACCTGTTTTTTCCATTCTTCCCGCATGCTCTGCACTAACCAATTCTGATATTTTTCCTTTCTCCTGATACGCTGTTTTTAACCAGTCCTTGCTCTCTAACAACACCAGAGGTTCAAAAAAATATAACAGAAACCTATGGAGATGATAACAGAATAAAGCATTACTTTTAGCTTTACTTGATTCTAGATAGCAGGATGGGAAAATATCATAGTAACCAAACTTACCAATTGGGTTTATGAGAGCTGACTGGAATCTGCTGAATTTTCAGGACAGATGGCTTAACACACCTTCTCATCCAAATAAGTGTGGGCCTCACAGGACCTTGCTATTATATGACTTCAGATAGATGACAGCTTCATCGACATAAAGCTAGGACACCTTCATCCCGCACTGCTTCAGAACGGAGCATGGAAAATGCCACCTAGCTGACTCAACAGCATGCCAAGGTCCCACACGAAGCCTTCTCATATATAAAAGGAAAAAATAAAACACCACCACAAAACAGAGAGGCGCAGAGCAATTAAGTGCCATGTCCCCAAATGACGCTGCACGTTGCAAGTTAACAGCAACAACACAGCTCAAGAAAATTCAAGGCTTCTGAGACCTTGACTACATGAAGCTATTAGAGGAAATGTTTTCTCCTTTCCTAGTTCAAGGCTGCAGCACAAGGCAGTTCTTTCAGACTGAACCACAGATCTTGGTTAAAGAAAGTCTCATTTCAAAGCTAGGGGTACTGTCCTCCGGGGCTGCTTTTTCTCCGGCGGTTGTGGCACTGTGCTCCTCTGGCTGACACTTTTTCATGAGGGTGCTCGACAACTGGGGTGCATCTCCAAAAACTGCCACCTCACTCAGGTCAGCCTTCATCATCAGATGCCGAAGACACTGGTGAAGATGGTGCGTGTGAAGAGGTCCAATGCCCAACTAATGGTTGACGCAGCATCCCCCTGTCCCCAAATGAGTAACCTCTCTCTGTTGATATGTGGCAGTGAGAGTGTGCAGTTCTGGGCTCCCCAGTACAAAAGGGATGTGGAGCTTCTAAAGAGGGTCCAGTCTGGAGTGACAAAGATGATTAAGGGACTGGAGCATCTGTCGTACGAGGAGAGACTGAGTTGGGACTGTTGTCTCTGGATAAGAGAAGGCTGAGAGGGGATATAATTAATATATATAAGTACATATATATACTTATATATATATACACTTATATATATACTTACAGTACACTATATATATACTATATATAGTATATACTATAGTATATAGTATAGTATATACTATATACTAT
>JAVCKT010017432.1:0-11332 GCA_032273925.1 Rhynchotus rufescens
GCTTCTGAGCACTTATTGTGTCCCATCACCTTCTGTGATTTTGTTTTCATGAAAATAAGCATTTAGTGAGAATAATTCATAAGTAGTTATTTGAACGGTCCAGTTTTGAAGTGTGTGCATGCCAGAAAGTTGTGTTTTTATACACACACACAGAGATCACCAGTGGTGTGATTTAAGTGTATTAAGAAACACTCTGCTTGTTGATTAAATAGCTTCCCTACCGAAACAGTGAATGCAGTAGGTTCGTATTTTTGGCAGATGGCAAATTTGCCATTTCGTTTCCCTAGGCCAAAAAAGGGGGTGTGGGAAGGGGAATGGCACTAAGTGGAAAAAAAAGATATTTTCTGGAGACTTGCTAATGTTGAAAGTACTTTGTTTAGACCTCCAATGAGAAAAACTACTCCAGAGTCGGAACGACTGTTTTGTTTTATTTTTGGTTGTTTGTGTGTGTTTTTTATTATTGTTGTTGTTGGTTTTATTGGTTGGATGGTTTGGTTCTATATGAAGAAAACATGAATTGCAGCCCATATCCTCCAAAAATGATTTTTTTTCAGGTTTCATCCTGGAATTCTGTACTCTTAAAATACAAGTTTATAAAGAAGAGTCTATCAGTCTTAATTACACTGGTTTTCCTACTGCTGTTGTTATTTTATGTGTTTCTTTATATGTTACGTATAATTTCAGTATACGATGTACACATTCCTAAACATTAGATATATCCAATAAAGAAACAGCACCTCATAAAAAAGGATCATTCTCATACTGATGATAAACTGTTCAGAAACAAACTGAAGTGGCAGCTTATTTCCTGGGGCAGAATTTGGGAATATTTTTGATTTAAATAGGGCAGCCATAGGGAGCCATGAATTATGAAAAGATTTATATGTTTACTGCCTAAGAGGTGCAAAATTGTGAAGTGATGTTGTTACTAAGTGAATTTTTGCAGGTTGCTTAAGGTATTCTTGTGTTCTCAATAGAGCTAAAAAGTGATTGGCACGTGTTTAGAAGCACATTTTTGCTTGAAATGTGGATGCTCAAAACTTTGCTTACTCCTTTGAAAACACAGAAGTGTGGGTGTTTTCTCCTTTTTATTTCTTTATTTCAAAAAGTAGTGGAAGAAAAGAGGGGTGGAGGACAAACCATCTTTTACTGGAAAATAGCAACAAGAGTTCCTACCTAGGGGAACGGGTGGTATTTCAAACTGGTCCAGGTACACTCGTCTTTGAAAACCAGTATCTCAGTTCACCCTAGCTAGAATTATTTGAAAAGAAATACCTGTGAGATGACAATGAAATGACTTTTGACCATTTCTTTAATGTATTTTTAGATTTTGCTTCTTTACTTCCTTGTGTTTCATGGGAGAGGGGATTAGAAAGTGGGGAAGAATTCCTTCCAGAAAGTTAAAAGCCTTTAAAAGGATGGAAACGCAGCCTGTGTATTTTTTTCTGCAATCATGTGCCATTTATTACTCCTTTTTCCTTTTCTCCCCAACTGTGTTTGTGCTATTGAGGTGTCTTTACACCACTCAAGGAAAGTTTAAACCTGGGGAAAGGTTGTCCTGCATTGACCATGTTCATGTACACAAAATCAACTTGGCATGCACACCTTCTTTAGGTGTATTCCAAGTATTTATTTGACCCTTTCCATACATTTCTATCATGTTTTTCCCCTAACTTTCATATACACGTGATCTAAGTGTCCGTGCTTGAGCAAGGGGGTTGGACTGGATGGTGTCTAGGGGTCCCTTCCAACCTCAACCATTCCATGATTCTGTAATGTATGGGACTGTTCAGGAGTTAGTTGTGAGGTAGCCGTTTCTCTGGGATACGATATTCTGAAAAACTCACTTTATGTTAAGGAATAGTCATCAAAAAAATGAGACTTGCACACTCGTGCAGTTATGAGTGTATGTAATGAAATTTAAATTAAAAGACAGTGAACAGATGCTAAATCAAGGAAAATCTCAGTGACAGTTAAACCTGAACTGCTGACCATACGTGCTCTATTGGTTCATTTATCAGATTTTCATTAACCAAAGAAGGAACAGGCACATTAAGGCATGATTTCCACTTATTTTCCAACTTCTTTGTTGAGTCAGTCAGTTCCTCTGGATCAAGGTGCGTGTGTGACACTGATATACACTATACTATAAAAAAGCAACAACAAAAATTACTGTATGTAAATTAATTTCTCAGTATCTCTTCTGCTTTATCACCCATATGTTTAAGTGTTCCAGGATACCATGTGCAGCACATTTTGCTGTGTACTTTAGGATTCATAGCTCGTTTAAGTGACAGCTGGAAATTAGTGCTTCTGCTTTCATTTTAGTGCGTTGAGTTCCCTCTTCCCCTTCAGGAGGGAACTGGCCTTGCTGGGTATTGCAGTCTGATGAGGGCTTCTCTTGGGGCTTGTCTGGCCTTGGGCCATACACAATCCGAGTGTCATTTCTCAGTCAGAGTATGTACATGGTCACATCTCCTTGCAGATTTAAGGAGATATCAGATGAGCAGGAAGGAGAAAGAATAGCAACAAGCAGTGGAAGAGGGGAAAAAAAGTGATATTATTGTTTTCCAAATTGGCAGGTTTATAGAAAACAAAAAGTTATAATTTAGCCACAGGAATGATTCAGTGTTTCCTCATTTTCTTCAAATTGACCTGGCTTCCATTATATTCTGCCAGAGCCTTCTCTGGAAATAAGAAGATAGTTTAGCTCCTCAGCTTTTTCTTTCTTTCCTCCTTTCCTCCTTTCTCTCTTTCTCTCCCTTTTTTCTTCTCCTGAGAGCTAGCAAAGGTTATGTTTGGTATGAAAAGAATGGTGGCCGAATAGGAGTGCGAGGTGAGTTACTTTCAATAAATTAAGAACCTAACTTCTGCCTAAGTGCTTTTAGTAAATCCCTTGATGTCTAATTCTGCATCTGCAAGCACATAAATACTTTTATTTTTAATCCATCTGTCACACTACCAATTTATTTTGCAAACCATGACATTACACTTAAATTAAATATCAAGCAAATGAATGTTTTTTTCTCACTTCCAGAAGGAACAAATGAGTGAGTCAGTCTATGGAACTCATACAAACAGGCTGCTTTCTTCTTTTGCTTCAGCAAAAATTATTCTGCAGCAGTATCTGAGAATACGGGGCCAGCAGAATAGAACAAAAAATCTCAGAAACTCACATTAACTCCAATCATACGTATTGAGTTAGAGGAATGTTGTCATCACCTGTACCATTTCTGTCAGCATCTGGGATAGATTGAGCTTCCCAATAAAGTGTGTTTAAATTGACACGGCGCGTAAGGGGTTGCATGTGAAGCACTGAGACAGCGTGCTCCAATTTGTGCTGTTCTCTAGACCGTCATCTCGAATAATTAAAATATCCTCAAGAGGGAGATGGTCTCTTTCTGTGGAACTTTATTTTGTCAGTTCTGAATGTTAAATAAAGAAGTAAAATAAAACAACTGCACAACTGTCAAAGCCTTGGGAAAGGACGTTTATCTTGAATTTCCTTAAGGATCTCTAGCATTCTGAGTACTGTGTGCATGCAAAGAGGACTGTTCCATCATAAATGGAGGCCTACATTAAAAAGCGTTAATTCTGAAAAAAAAAAACATGATTTTTTTCATGATACAAACTTGATGCTAATGCACAAACCATTGCTAATGGATTGTCGCTTGCAGGCTGTCATTCTAAGTAGCACCATGTCAGTGCACCCAGTAAAAGCACAAGAGGCAGTGAGCATAATCCTGAAAGACAGGAGATTCCATTTAAACATTAAAAAAAACCCTTTCCTTCTACGGTGAGGATGGCTGAACACTGCAGTGGGTTTGTCTACAGGGGCTGTATAGTCTCCCTCCTTGGAGATACTCAAAACCCAACTAGACATGGGCCTGAGTGACGTGCTCTAGTGGACCTGGCTTGAGCAGGGAGGTTGAAAAGTCCAGGGGTCCCTTCCAACTTAATCTTTTCTGTAAAAAAAGAATAGTTTATATTTGTTTCTAAAGTGTTTCATTTTAGTATTTTATATATACTATAATGTTAGTGGAGGGCTTCACTTTTATTTTCTGTTGTGTCTGTACTCATGTTATCATGACAGGGCCCTCCTAGTGATGAGGTAGTTGAGTATCTGTGTCCCATCCTGACAGAGACAGAGGACTGGTTTAGCAGGATAGGCTTGTCTGTCTGTGAAAACCTCATCTTAACGAACACTAAGTTTAAAAGGGAGGCTGGATGAAAGCCCGGCGGGCCCTCCCGGCCGCTCCTGGCAGCCCCACACGTGCTCTTGGTCAGCTCCCGAATGCGGTTTGTGGCCCAGCTGGCTGCAGGTGTCTCTCGTGAATCCCAACGCAAGCCGCTCCATGAGGAACGACGCGGTTTCCACGGGAGTGGTTTGCACGGGACTTGGAGCTGCACCGTTTCTGCCTCCCTGTGGATCTCTACAAGAGATCCAAGAGAAGAAAGAGCCCAGCAGGTCCCACCTAGCTTGGACTTCACATACTTAAATAAAAGAAGCGATGGGATCCCCAGCATGAACTTTCTCCTCCACGTGTGTGTATTTCAGCTTCTTGGTGATGGATGTCTGTAGAAATGACAGACGTTTCTGTGGCAGGAAAGCCCTTATTAGGGCCCACAAGCCCTTAATATCAGCTAATGCCCCTGTCTTGGGCTCTCTGACAAAATGCATGCTTGCACACCCTTTACATGCATTGGCCTGTGTAATTTTTTCACCAAGTAGAGCTTTTAGGTATATTTCTTCCATTGAAATGATACATTTAAAAAAAAAAAAAAAGGAAAAAAAAAAAAGCTTAAAAAAAAAGCAAATTAAGAACAGATGTGGCTGAGCAGTACTTCTTAACCCAGGAGTAATAAATGTTTGGAATGGACTGCTGTGAAGGTTATTAAGACTAAAACACTGGGGTCATTCAAAAAACAGTTGAGAGCATCCAAGGGGATGGAATTGGAGGAGAAAAGAAGTGAATAAGGGCTGAACATTATCCACGGTGTTCCTGATGATGTGTAACACTGAATGTGCTTGTTTTGCACTGCACGACTTGAAAATCTATCTGCACTGGTTAAACATACACTAAGGATTCTGCCTAGGTAAAAGCTATGGAAAGTTCATTATAATAGCAAACGCCAGCAGCCTAGTCTGGGCTGTTTGGCTCTATTCCTTCTGTGATCTCGGGGAGGATATAAATGTGACAGCTTGAAATGTTTAAAGCGTTTACATTTTTTTTCGTGAGTGTTGTTGGGAAGGAAAGAATTACTGTGAGGTGAGGAATATTTTAAAAAAAGAAGTATTTTTAAAAAGAATATTCTAAATGTGGTTTAAATCCATACTGAAGAGATCATTCTAACACTAGGAAATTGAGGCTTCACGATGTTGACAACCGAGGCAAATAAACAGCAAGAAAAGCACTAGACTCTTATCTGCTATTTATGGAATATTGTCAGATGTTTGTCTAATCAAAAAGGGGGAAAACACCCAGTAAAAAGGCTAGGGAGGGCTGACAGTGTTGAACTTACTTCTTTCTTGCCTTTGCCAAGCCTGTGCTTTTAACTTTGCAGTATATTTTTCCTCTCAGTTAATTCCTATTAGATCAGGTGGGTATTTAGTATTTTTCTGCAGATAGTGCATTTATTTGGATACATAAAACTCTACAGACTCCTACTAGATACCTGTTTGAAAAATGTAGTACTTTGCCATTGGTGCCGTGTATCTGGTATACAGGGACTGACTGCAGCCTCTCAAGGGAAGGAAGCTTTTCTGTTCCGGTAGGGACCAAAGTGCTCTGGGATACTGACAGCATCAGCCAAACCTAGGAAAACAATTTAGAAGGAAAAAAATGAGTGTGGCAAAAGCTTGAATTTCAGTGATTTAAAAAAAAAAAAAATCACTAAAATTAAAGTTTTTGCCACACTCATTTTAGGGCTTTACTTTAAAACCCTAAATTTTCTGTTTAAAAGTACAGTGGTGCTCATCTGGCTCTAAGAATCCTAGGAGGACCCCAGGGTACAAACATAAAATCAAGTCAGGACATTTGGGTTGCTTTTGTTTGTCTGTGTTAAACTACAAGGATAAATCTAACTGTGCATGCAGGTTTTGTAATTTTTTTTTGCCTCATCTGCCTAATCTTTTGATGTGGACATAAGAAATTATGGCTGCAACAACGGTTGATTCTTCCAATATCCATAAAAGACGGTCTGGAGATGAAAACCTGGGGTTTCATTTCTTCCAGTCACTTGTCCAGCACAACATAGACGTGCACTTAAAGAAGTTGGCCCCTTGTGTCACACAGTGGGATAGAGGCCGTGGAGGCCAGACCGTGGAAAGAACAAGCAATGGAGAGAGATGTGCAGAGCACTGAAGTCTTCCCAGGGAAGGGAGTATCTTTAGGTACGACTTGTCTGGCGACGAGTGCCTTAGCAGTCTGCAGTCTAATGCCCATTATTAAAGGTTTTAGACCTTTCTTGGCCCCGTTTGCTTACAAATGGGCACCTTGCATATGTGCTTCAGCCTTGGCCAACACACAGGCCGTGTGACACGGCTGACCTCTCTCCCTATGGACATTTTAGCCCGGAGCCATCGGCCCAGCCTGGCTTAACTGATGACAGTCTACCAGGTGCTGCTCTGATCCTAATCTTCTGGCTGAACCAGAGCCCTAACATGGAAAGCTATAAATCTCAGCAGGTCACAGAGAAGTCTGCCGGTGTCATTTCTAATTGACCTCAGGGAAAAGAGAGCAGATTAGTTCACAATTTCCTAGGCTTATAGATTCACAGGCTGGCATTTCCATAGCAGCACTCATTACTTTTTGGTAATAAATTAAGCTGAAAAGCCGATGGCTAAAATAATTTATGATCTTTCTGTTTCTCTTACAACAGATGTTAATTGGAGGGGAAATTATTTTGAGAAAGTTTTCAATGCAGTAGTGGGGGGAAAAATGGCTTTGGAAAGGCAGTATTTCCTACTGAGTAAACTCTATAGTGTAAATGCGTTTAGAATTTTCCCCATAGCAGTAAGAGACAGACTGCAGTATTGCATAACAGTGCACTTTGCAGGCTGTTTCTTGACATATTTCTGAAGGGCAGTATATTTTTATGCTGTGCATTTGAGCCCTGTGGGCTGGACCTCTGCTCAGTGCAAATCAGCCCAGCTGTGACAGTGCTTGGGAGATCCTCAGCCAGGAACCCAGCTCCCCTTGTCTCGTTACGGGTGCATTTGTGCAAAAGGGCACAGAGAAGTATTTAAACAGTCAAAAGAAGAGGAATTCATGATCAGTTTTACATGGACCACTCTCCTGATAGAATATGAAAACATTTTATTCAATCCATTAGTGCACGCTCTGAAATATAAACAGCAGTTAGGATCTGGTCCAAAGCACACTGAAAGATTTCTGGTGAACTCACTGCTGGTAAAGCAGACAGTTGTTCACTTGCTAAAAGTGAATTCACTTGTATCACTCAGATTTTTTTTATTTTGCCAAGGGGGAATATAATTAAGAAGTAAGGCACAGTTTATTAGCTCAGAGGATAGGGAATACTAGGAAAAAAATCCTATTAAATTCCTTTATTTCAAGCTTTTCCTTTCTTTTTCCTTCTGCCACACTTTGAATACAATTTTGATATGAGATGATCTGATTCTTTAAATCTAAAGAACAATTTTATATTTAATCAGGATTCCTGGAAAATGTACATGTTTTTATTTTTTTATTTTAATTCTTAACAAATTAGATTTTCAGGTACCACTACATAATGAATATTTCACTTTCTGCTCATCATCCAGCTGTATTCTGGGTTCATTTACCACTTAAGAGGTAATTCACAATTATATTTTGCTGTTATGTTTCCTAAATCCTTTGGAAACTTATCCAAAATGCGTCTTGACAATGTTATGTTTTGTAAGCATCTCACAGAGGAAACAAAGAAAATTTCTACTCTTTTTTTTAGAATTCAATACAAAGCATAAACATATTTTTACCTACTAAGAAAGAAAGAAGCAATTTGGAAGGCTTTGTTGGAACTGTTCTGGGGTTTTTTTCAGTATTTAATGATATCTTTAAAAAGTAATTTCACACCTTTCAAAAATACAGCCCTCATTTTCCAATAGACGAAAGACTTTCTCTGTTAAGTCTGGCTTTAGGACAAATGATGAGTTTATTCCATTCACTGCTCCTGGCTGGTGTTAATCTCTTATTGATTCCTTACCGATTGTTCAAGCCACAAGTTATTTCTGAAGCGTTTTGCCACTGTTTACTTTGGCATTTCTGACCCAAGCTTAGCTCATACCTAGAGCTGTGGATCTGGGACACTTACATTAATCAGCATTCAATCCATTCTCATACTTGTGGATTCCTTTTCTATTCCAACAGCATTACTCGAATGGTTTAAGCAAGACTCAAAGCAAACATACCGAGCAAGGAAAAAATATGATCTCCATCTTCCAAGCATCTTCCTGCTCTGTGAGGTGACTTTTTCTTCTAATAAATTCTGTACCAAACCTTGCAATGTCCAGTAAGGATAAGTCACAGCCTCACACCTGAGCCCTGGAGCCAGCAGGCAGTTGACGATGTGAACCGGTGTCATGCTGTGAGGTGAACGTATGGTTCCTGCCAGCACCTCCTCGCACAGTTAGTCATAACCCTTCTATGCAACTTCATTTTTTTTCCAAGTAAATTTCCTATATTAATCACTGCTAGCATCTGCTTAATGCTACTACAACGCTCTTTGTCTGAACGAGACACCAGTTTATCCCGTGAAACCTAATGGGCTGGACAAGGGCCTTGGTTATATGCACTCAAACTGTTCTGCTCCTGTTCTCAGCATGACAGAGGGACATCGAAGATGAAGTAAAGGTGCCAAAAACAATTAGGGAAATTGTAGCCAGTCAATTGTAGTGCCTTTGCCCCTTACTTTAAGTTTAGTAGGGAAATAGAGCAAAGTAGCACGAAGGAGGCAAAATGCAATACAGTCACCTATAGAAACGCTAGCAGAGATTAAGGAGTGATACGCCTTTTAAGAGCAGTATCAGCAGTCCCAATGCCAAATCTAAAATAGGAAGAGGTTCTGGGAGCAAAGCAGTATAACTTTACAGCTGTTTTCCAGCTATGAAAACTGCATTTAATTTCCTCAAGTTTGATGGCTCTCATGCACACATCTACGTAACTAATGACCCTCCCTGCCCAACACACACTCAGCAGCACCAACTGCAGCAGCCCCACTCTCCTGGTAATCTCCTGCCAAGGAGGCTGAATTGAGACCGTTTCAAAGGTATTAAGACACTGAAGTGAGTAAGTGCTTGGATTACCCAAGCCAATCCATCTGTTTGGGTAGGAACAGGCCTCAGGAACAGGCCGTCACAGGCAGCTTTTCCATCTTGCGCGTGAGCGGCAGCGCTGCCGTCGTCACCTCCTGCAGCCCAGGGCACAGCAGCCTGGTCTGACAGAGCCGCTTCGGGGACTTGCTGGGGCAGATTTCCCCTCAGAAAGGAAGAGGATTTTTCCTGCGACAAGCACGGAAAAAAAGGCTGGGTTAAACTGCTGGTGCTAATGTTTAGTACTGTCCAGGAGCACTCAAAAAAGGACCGAAGTTTTGGTTATATAGGTTGCCTTCTGCCCGCTGAGAAGGGAGACAGCGTTGTGGCGGTCACCTCCAAGAGTGGTGGTGTTCCCTCAGACACGCTTGAGCCCTCTGGGCGGAACTCAGGCTGGAGCCCTTGAGGCCGTGTGTCGTGTCTTGGATACCTTTGGAAATGCCGTGGTCAACCCTGCCTGTGTTCTCACACTGGTGGGGTCTTGTTTCTAGCTATGATGTGCTCAAAGATAAACCAAACACAAGGTTGCTGGCACAATTTTAGCAGTATACACGAAACCGTACGCAGTCGAGTAAAGATGCTGAAATGAGTGCTTAGGAGAAGAAGAACGTGCTAGCAAACACACGTGTTTTAGGAGAAGGCCCAGTTCAGTTTGGTCCCACGAGTGCTCTTTTGCCTTGCAGCTGTTTTGAAGCACTTGCTGGTAAGCTAGGAGCAAGTGTATGAGGAAAAAACGCTGGAGTGGGACAGGAAGGTGAGGAATAAGAGCTAAATTGCAAGCACATTTATTTATTAATGACCAGAAATACTCTTTAGCATAAGCCTAGTAAGTATTGAAAAATAAAAAGGCATTTTTTGAAGCTGTACCTGGTACTAAAGTAGAAAAATAGTGTTTATCTTAGGTTCAAAACATTGCATTCTGATTTTTATTATGGCTTTTGATCAGTAAGTATATATGCCCGGAACAAATCCACTTTAACCATTGGAATTCCTCTGAATTTAAAATAGCGCAGTGTTTTAAAAGAAGATTTTAACCATAATGTTTATTGTAGGAGCTGGTGAACATCCATTCCTAAATTCTTGTTACATCTGTGAACACCTGAAAAAAAAATTGAAGGACATTTTAGTGCTTGTGTTATTCACTATATGGTTTTCGATAATAGAAATAATTAACTTGATTTTTTACTATTGCTCCTCTTAAAAAGTCATGTGAGATTTTTTTTTGTTGCTGTATTGGATGGCTACATCTAAAGAAAACCCCAAAACCTGGTTGTGTAAAACTGAACCTGCCAATTACTCCCAAGAAACGTAACACAAAAGACTTGTTTGTAAATGTTAGCAATGGTGCTCAATGAAAACTTTGTTTGATTTCGCTTATGTTTGGCATAATTTGTTCTGCTCTAGGGCATCCCAAGAATGGGAGATGGGAGGCAAGTGAATACGGAGCGAAGCAAAGATCATTAGGAGAGGAACTGGGGGGGGACCCGCACACGCCGGACACAATTCAGTGCATGTGTATGTGTTATATTATGCTATCTTGGACACATCAGCGGTGCCTGCTTTGTTCCCCAGAGTGACCTTTGATCAAGAGCGTCTTTGGCCATTCCCATATCCTCGGCTGCTGCAGACGAAGGGAATTGCGGTGCTGTCCTCGCTCTGATCTCGCCGGGAGCCGCCGCGTTGTGGCTGCGCGCTGGCGGCCGCGTTGGGGCTCACAATTGCAGGAAGGGACGGTGGCATTACCTCCAGCATACTAGGCATCGTGCCAGTGTAACCGAGCAGATGGTGACCCCGCGGGTCATGGGACTATATTCCGGAGCGGGATGGGAAAGGAAATTCTCCGCTCCGCAGCCCACACGGGCGGTTCTCACAGCAGCGGCGCCCGGGAGGCTGCCCGCGCGAGGAGGTGCCCGCACCAAATCGCAGCACCCAAACATGTGGGTACCACCAAATGCAGGCAGCACCGGGCGGTGGGTTTCACCCGGGCGAGGACCAGGCGAGCAAGGCGGTTTGTGGGCCCGG